>OY987185.1:8450712-8728212 GCA_963920625.1 Dinocampus coccinellae | reverse complement strand
TAAATAAAACAAATATATAATATTATTTATTTATTTATTTATGCTATCGTATGATACATCTACTTTATCAATAATAAAATTATTATCATTGTTTTATTATTATTATTATTATTATTATTATTATTATAGACATGAGATATAAATTTCAATGAATTTTTTAATGTAATGAGAATATAAATATAAATTTTCGTGTGTGTGTGTGTGTATGTATGTGTGTGAATGAAGATGTTAAAGAATTTGTCGATTCAATATATAGTGACGTGTGCATTTTTTCTTTTTTTTTTTTTTTTTTTTTTTTCATCGTCTGAGATATGAATGAAATCAAATGAAATAATTGCCACGAGAATGCTCGATGGTGTCCAGGAGTCGAGAGTCGTTTTTTCTTTCTTTTTTTTTTTTTTTTTTTCTCTCGATTCCGATTAAATATATATATATATATATTTTTTTCATCTCCTTATTTTTTATTCATCCGTAATTGTTGTGACCGACAGAATGATGGAGTAGCCGATCCCTTCTAGATGAAGGAGAAGAAAAAAAAAAAAAAAAAAGTGTTCAAGTGTGAAATTAATTTCTATTGTGGTGAACGGTAATATTTATATATCTAATTTTATATAATTCACGATATTATAAATGAATAATTTATTAAAAAAAAGAAAAAAAAAAAATTAATTTTATGTGCATTGAAAATGATAAAAATTCATGTCGTATTTTTTGTTTTGTTTTGTGTGTCTTTTTTTTTTCTGTTATTATTATTTTTTTTTTTTTGCATTTATTTAATTGTGTTAAATAATTTTATGAATGTATTGAGTTGTTATTTATTTATTTATTTATTTATTTATTTAGGTATATATGAGATATATAACAATGTAAATAATAAATGTTTATTATTGTGGTAGCATATGTGGATTTCATGGTAAATTGAAGATCGTTTAATGTGGAGATTTTGGATATGTGGATGGACCTTACGCAAGTTTAATTGTGTTCGTATGCCTCCTGTGGTGTCACGCTACATGAAAAAACCCCACCAAAAGAAAAAAAAAAAAATATATAATGGCTCTGTCAGAGCGTGTCTGATGCAGCTTAAACTTTCTATACATTTATCATCGTCTTTTTTTTCTTTTTTTTTACATCTTCATCTCACATACAATAAACACATTACATAATTGAAAATGAATCAAATAAAAATATTCAGTTGAATAAATTCGAGCGTAAATTTCCTCCCTCAAACTAAAAAGTCTCGAGGAAATATTTAAATAAAAAAAAAATAAGAAGAAGATGATGAAGAAAAAGAAATAGAATAAGGAAATAATGAAAAATTATATATTTCATATTTATATTTAATTATAATTTAATGACAGTGATAATTATCTTTTATCTTTTAAACATTTACTGCAATTTTTAAACTGTTACAATTACATTTATTCCGTATATATTATTTATATACAGTAAAAATCATCACCGTCTAACACTCACTGAGAATATTTTGTCAATCATCACGTGTGCCTCGTTAGCGGAGCATCCATCACACAACTACGGCGAAATAAACATCGTGACAGTGAAGAAGAAGTGAGTAAGAAGGAAAGAGAGAATAAGAGAGTGAGACAGTAGGGATGGGGGGGGAGAGAAAGAGAGGGATCACGTGAAATTACGTCTACAGTTGTGAGTATTGTCCATACACTTTAATTTTTACAAAAATATATTTTTCTATAAAATTAATTGTCAAAAAAAAAAAAAAAAAAAAAAAATTGACACGTACCAATATATAATTTTATTTAATCCATAAATATATATTTATAAAAATTGATATTTATTATATAGATGAATTAAATTAATTTTACAAAATTGCACATGAAAAGAGTGGAATGAAAATCTTTATTCTTTAAAAAAAAAGTAAAAATAAAAAAAAAATATTATCAATTAGATTGACAAATAATATGTTTTGATTTTATTATAATTGAATAAATAAAATTGTGATAATTAATTATAGAGATTGAAAAATATTTGTAATGAACGATAAAATCCCACGTCCCATTTTGGCCACCCGCAATGCGGGCGCGCGTGGTCTTTTATACTTTATGTACTCTATATATCTGTGTAATTTTTTCATGCGTGTTATATATATATATGTATATATGTATATGTGCGAGTGAAAAGAGGAGGCTGGCTGGCAGTAGTTGTTTATAAAATTACGGATGATAATGTAAGCATTTTTTCACGCTCTCGCCGCGTGTGGGTGCCCGAGCATCGCGCGGCGGTTATATACCATTTTGCCTCGCTGTACACGCTTTTTCACTTCTATATGTCCGCTTCAGGGCTAATTTTAGGGTTTTTCAACCCCCATACGTGCGTACTTGTGTACATATATACTTGTCATACATATACACACACTAATATATATATATATATATATATATATAGATATTCTATACGTGTGCACACGATTCCATCCCATGACTTTTTGTTTACATTTCGGGATATAGTTTAAAATGCGTCAATGGACCCGACGAAACTTTTCCAAGAATTCTTTTAAACTCTTTACTCGTGATATGTGTGTCCCTACAATTTATTTCGTCTAAAACTATAACCCGTCAAACTCAACAAAAATCTTATCAAAAATAAAAATAAAAAAATAAAAAAAAAAATTACATTTATAATAATAATAAACAAATAAATAAATAAATTATATTTATTGTAATACTTAAAAGTTACTTTGAATATCTACAAATATATTCATTTTGATAAATTGAAGCACAGAAAAAAAAAAATATATTTATTATATAAAAATTGAATAAATTATTTTTATTTCATTTTCTTATCTACTTCTTTTTTTTTTTTGTTTTTTTTTTTTTTTTTTCTATTGATTGATATAAAATTTAGTGATATTGTATTTTAATATTATGTACTTATAAGCATGTGAGTGAGTGGGCTGGTGTGTTTTTTTTTTGTTTTCATTTTCATGTCTACAGATATTTTTATGTGTGTGTGTGTGTGTGCGTGTGTGTTTGCAATGCAATAACGCGTTACGCGCCAACATGGCCTCGAGGCCCATATCCGCTTGGACACGAATGTTTCACGCTTGCACATATATGCATATATACATACGATTGGATCAATTAAACTCGTGAAATTGCTGGGCAATTCCTGACTGGGGCAATGCGGATAGAGTCGTCAGAGTAAAACACAGCCGGATGTGAGTTTGTACAGATACAACACACACACACACACACACACACACATACATACATACAAATATAAATACTGGCATATTTACATATCGTGTATAATAATTTTCGGTGTGTTATGTGCCACAGGCACGATTAATACCATTAAAAATACGAATAATATTTGATTTTAACAATTAAATATTTAATATCATAATTTTTTATATTTATCTATTTATTTATTTATTATTTTTTTCTTCCTCCTTTTTACCTCTCTCCATTTACACATAATTATATATTATTATTATTATTTAAATTTATTCGTATATTGTCGTTGATAAAATCAAATATTTTTGTAGTTTGTAAAAAAATAAAATTGACACTTGACTAAATTTTATCGGATAAAATATTAAAAATATTATTATTATTATTATTATTATTATTATTATTATATATATTTTTTTTTTAGTCTTACATTATAACATTTTATTTACCGTTAATATTTTTAGTATATGTAGAATTGATCTATTATATATATATATTTCATTCAACTTGACATATCTCGCTCCTGAATTAGTTAATTCTCCGTTAAAAAAAAAAAAATATGTATATATATATATATTTTTTTTTTTCCTCTTGTATTCAAAAGTCTTATATCATTATTTACACATGCATGTATATAAGTATTAACGTATGTACAAAAAAATACACCGCTCAATTAATACTTTAGTGTGCTACTGCGGCAACTGTACACATACACATATGTATAATACACTAAAATACGATACAATAGTCTCTGGGCGACAGAATAGTCTTCTGTGTATATAATACCTACAGTAGAATTACTCGGTTGACTTGTTGCCACTCTCATTCTTATTCTGTCTTATATATATATATATATATTACTCACTCTCAACTACGTTTCTCTATCTATTTTATATTATATGCGTGTGGCGTTTAAATTCATTCCATCGTGAAAACTGTGAAGTGAACAATGCACTTGTCTACAAGCGTTTAAAATCCGTTGAATAGAAATATACACACGCACACACACACACACACACACACATACTAACAAATATAAATTGTATTGTGTAAAAAAAAAAAAAATACCGGGAGCCTATTGGTATTTTTTTATTATTATCATTAAAAATATTTAATATTTTATTTATAAAATTGAATAGATAAAGAATATAAAAAAATTTTAAAAAAAATGTATTTATTGAAAATATTATTTATTATTGTAAATTACAAATTATTCTGTTGAGAGATTTTAATGTAGAGAGAGAAAAAAAAAAAAAAAAAAACGAAAAAACAAAAAAATGAAAAAAAAAAAAATTTTTTTTATTGTTTTTTTTCTACGTGTAAAAATAAAAAATATAACGACAATTGATGAGATTACGTGTTATTGTACATAAATTATATAATATAAACGGATGATGTGTGGATAAACATAGAAAGGGGATGAAATAAATGTATATATATTGATTAATCAGAGACGGAGATGTAATGTCAGGTCAGGTTGTATAGACAAGTAGTTTAGAAACATTGAGAGATGAAGGTGTGCGATTCCAGTTTTGTGTTTTATCGTGGGTAACTCGTGAGAAATTGTGCACCTGTTCGTCTTTCCCGTGATATATATAGAGATACATCACAGTAGAGAATTGAAAGAGAAATCATATAGCGAATGAAGAGAGATAGGGATAAATTGCGAGGAATGGGGAACGAGTGGAGATAGGAAGAAAGGAAGAGAATGGAGTAGAGATGACGTGAAAACGCTCCGGGTAATTTAATCGACAATAGAAGTGCACGCCCTCTGGCAATGCATTATCGTTGAATATTTTTATTTATTTTATTCTATTTATTTTATTTATTTATTGATTATTTTTTTTTTTTTTTTAAATTCGAGATTTTATTTAATTTTTCTATATAATTTTTTATCTTTGTTATTTTATTTATATATTTATTTTTGTATTGATACAATTGATTTGTTTATCAATATTAATATTAATTAATTTTTAATTTGTTTCATTTTTGTTTTTTTTTTAACATTTTTCTCGATGATCTTGGAGTTGGTGAGAATGGGGGAGGACAGTGATAAACCGAAAGACCGGGAAAATTATAGTTTTCCCACGAAACGTGACTTCCGTTTATATGCAAGAATGTGATGACAGAATAGGAATGTGAGGAAGAACGAGTGGAACACGCCTTGGTAATAAGACCAGTAAGAAAAGATCAAATTGTTTGTTTTACTAAGCCTCTCGTCGTCGCTCTCATAATTTCTCTTCTCCTCCCATCGTTTAACAAAAAAAAAGAAAAAAAAAGAAAAAAAAAGAAAAATAAAAATTAATAAAATCAATCATCATAATAAATTTTCATTGAAAAAAAGAAGAAAAGAAAAGAAAAGAAAAAAAAAAAAAACAAAGAAATCCCTTTTTCAACATTTATTTTATAATACATTAAAAATTTAATGTCACTAATTATGTGTGTGTACATTTTGTGGTGGTTAATTGCAGTGTGAAGGGAAGAAAAGTGGGACAAGAGGTGGGGAATAAATGTGTGTGTGTGTATGTATAAATGTGTATAAACGATTGAGAGAGGATTTTGCGCAAGCGTGAGCAAAGTATTAATGCAAGCAGAGCATATGTACACGTCTAGTTTTATGTTTATCTAGTGTACATTTGAAAAAAGGATGAGTCGAGTGTGTTTGTCCTGGGGCCTCGCGAACAACTTGTATTGCAAACATAACAAAACGGGGGTGTGTATATGTGTGTGTGTGTGTGTGTGTGTGACTTTCGCACCCCTTGTGCAATCAACATGCACACATTCTATATACTATTTTGTATTTAAATACGCAAAATTTAATGTCTATATATATTTTTTGTTTTACGTTTATTTTTATGAATAAATGAAATTCAACACAAGACAAAATAAATAAATAAATAAATAAATAAATAAATAAATAAATAAATAGTGTAGGATATACGTGTAATATTTGTTGTGAATGTGTTAACTACCGGTTAATTTTTTTACTTTAGATCATTTATCAAATTGAACGGATTGACCATGTGTATTTAGATAGACATTATCAACATGGGACAGTTGAAAACTTGTGAATTCTCCCTTTACATCACCCCGTGTCCTTCTTCTTACTTTCCTCTACTTCGTTTATCCAAAGCACGTGTTTCTGTGGGCAGATGCGGTGAAATCCCAGCCTAGGGCCATCGCAGTGGATACTCGGAGAGATCCTACGTCGACCACCCAAGCGATAAGCTTTTCAGGACCCTACAGGAAAATTCCCTTTCCTCTTTCGCTACAAAATACGCCCCTTCTCTTTATCTCCTTCTCGATGTGAATGTTTCCCTTTTTCTTTTTTTTTTTTTTTTTTTTTCTTCTTTTTTTTCCTATAACGTCCCTACGCAACTATCAATACACCAAATACAATTGTATGAAATAGAAAAAGGTATCGTACACTATTTGGCATAGTACCACACTCACCAAATCCACAAATCCACTTCAACAATTGAATTAACGATATTTTGGATATAATGTAGAGTTGATACTTGTGGAAAAATACAATTTTGTTGAATGATAAATAGCTATTGATGTGTATTTGTCAGGTATATCCATTCAACATCCCAAGAATATATACTAATTTATATATATATATGAATTTTTTTTATATATATTTATATATATAAAATTACCGCAAGTGTTTGTAATCGATACGTCGTAGCTGGACAAATCTATGTAAATGTTTATTCAATACTTTTCAATATTAACCAATCAAGAAATACTATTTATATATATATATATATATGTACATTTTTATACATATATATTTAAAATAATTAGTTTATATATAAGACACATGAAAATTTTAATTGGGGAAATTTTTGATGAAATATTTTCTTCCTCCTTCAATGATTTATATTTATTTATTCATTATCTTTTTGTTTTTGTTTTTTTCTGTATTTTACTTTTTTATTCTAGTGATGATGAAATGATTTAGTGAGTAAATAAATGATTAGAGGTTTTTATATTATTATTGATATTGTATTTCTTTTTTTTCTTTTATTCTTCCTTTTTTTTTTTTTTTTTTAAATATTTTTATTACGAATATCTCACACAATTGAGCGAAATATTCGAAAAAAAAAAAAAAAATAATCGATAATATAATTATTATCTATAATTGTATTCGTCAATATATCAGTCTCACACATTATGCAAGACATTTATTTGCGTACTATTTTACACACATATTTATATATACATAATATATACTATATAATATTTAATTTTTTTATTTAAATTTTATTTCATATTATTTATTATTTATATAATCTTTTTTTTTTATTTTTTTATTATCATTATAATCTTATGATACACGCAAATGGTGTTTCTATATATATATATTTATATAATATTTATAAACGCGTGAAATGAACATAATTCGTCAATGGTTTACCTAACTATAATATTTAATTTACATTTTCTATACATTGACTATAGTATTTTATTTCAGTTATTTTTTATTCTATTTTATTCAATTATATTTTATTCTTTTAATTATTTACCACTTTATATATGTATTTTATTTAACTATTCACATTATCAATTATAATCAATTATTAATTAGTTTCTTTTTTTTTTTTTTTTTTTTGTTTTTTATTTTGTTTTGTTTCATTTCATTACTATCAATTAATATATCTCAACTCTCTCTTGATTTTAAACATTCAATAGATACACGTCTTACACACTTTTTTTATTCAACAGAGAATAACGTTTTACATAATATTATATTAAATGCTTGATATTTTTAATCCGTCAATTGTTTAATTTTATGTTATTGTAAATTTTTTTTTTTTTTTTTTTTTCTTTTTCATGAAATAAAACGGAAAATATCAAATTAATGATTGAATATAAAATTAAAGACGTCATTTGGTGGGAGAGAAAGAGAGGGAGATGATAAGGAGGGAGTGAAATATTGTAGAGATAGGTGTGGCAGTTGACTTCCGTGATAATCGATCACGGCGAAATGACTTTGATTCGTCCTCATAATAAAAAGCCAAATTCTACGTGTACGATTCGTTCGCGGAAAAAACCGCGACAGACAATTGGCAAACAAAAATATGAAAAAAAAAAAAAAAAAAAAAAAAAGAAGAACAAGAACAAGAATAAGAAGAAGAAGATGATGATGATGATGAAAATGAAAATGAAGAAGGATATAAACGTCATCACATTGATCGTTATTTGCGCGTCGGTCTCGGTTTACACAGATGTAATGCGCAGTTGAATAGTGACATGAGCAATAAAAAAAAAATATATATATATATGAATATATAAAAAAATTTTTTTTTTTTTTATCAGAGAGGAAAGATCGATAGAATTTGAGAATAAAATAATTCTTATCTTTCATTTCAATATCAAATTGTCACATTGATATCAAAAGTGTTAACCCAGGTCCGGGAAGTATATAATGATGAGTTTACACAGCTGAACAATGTACATATATTCCTTGACCTTCAATCGTAGCACACAGACTTTTTTTTGTTTTTTTGTTTTTTCTCCTTTACACATCACTGCTAGTGAAAAATGTTTATAAATTCCTCTAAATTCGGTGGGGAGTTTGAATTATTTTCAATAATTTATTTGTCTATATATATATATATATATATGTATATATTTTTGTTTTGTTTTTTTTTTTTTTGTGTATCAGTTCCATTCTTTCGACAGTTCATCTGGAGAGTTCCATTCTTGTTTGATATAAATCAAATTTGGATCGTACTGTTGCTGTTGACGAGGATGATGATGATGATATTGGTGGTGGTGATTGCCGCTAATTATGGAATTATCAAGGTCTCGTCGAGACCTTGATTGGTATTCTCAGTATTTATGTAGCGTTATCGGTAGATTCCCACTGCTATTAACTGCATTGCAATCTTGATAATATCTATGATAAAGTGGCGGTGATGGGGCAGCACCCGAGGATAGAGGTGTCGGTGGACTCGATCTGATGACAAAAAATAAATATCAAAACGTCCGTAATACTTGAATTCATTCAAACGTCTATTAATAATATGATGAATATGTAAAATTTCTTATGAGATATTTATTTAAAATTGGATATACCTGTAGAGTTGACAACTTGGCGATTGGGTGTCTTGATAAATTGCTGCTGGATCAGGACTGGCAGCTTCTTGATACCATTGCGAGTGACTGGCACTGTGATTTCTAGCAGTTGCCGCATTGTAATCCGCATGATCCATAATATAACCCGTCGCTGATGTTGGACAATAGGGTGAATACATTGTACCGGGTGGACTGGGATTGCCTCGTGATGGTGTTAGGTGTCCATAACCAGTGGATGCCATCATGGCTGCGGCCGCTGCTGTTGTTGTACTAGTTGTTGTGACCGCGGAATGATCTCTACTACCGACGGCCGCCATCTGATCCCTCGGTGTTGTCATAATAGACGAATGCGAATGTGCTGAATGAGGATGGGGATGTTGAATACCATGGGAATGATGTGAATGATGATCTCGATTATTCATTAATGCTCCATTTTCCCTTGTTGTCATCAAAGAATCAACACTAAAACTCGCCGGATCCAATCCCATTGTCACATCCGACATTGACACATCTTGATGTACCTGATGTGGCTGATGTTGTTGTACTTGGTGTCCCGTCGATTGATGACCCATATTTGTTTGTATAACACTAGCATTACTCGTAGCAATTTTGTTATCAGAAATACCGCCATATTTTGATACACCCGTGCCCGCACCAGCCAAACAATGTGATTGATCATTTATTGGCTCTCTTTTAGGCTGTTTACATTCTGTCAATGTAATTTTTTTTGTTGTATCATTGGTCAAAACTGGCTTTGTATCTTCATGTTTATCTGATACAATTCCTTGACGTTTCATCGCTTCTTCCTTCTCTTTCAATACATCTTTTTTTTTAAAACGCCTACGTCTTCTCAAATACGATCCATTATCAAACATATTATAACTATCTGGATCCAATGACCAATAGCTACCTTTTCCAGGTTTTTTATCATCTCTCGGTACTTTAACAAAACATTCATTTAGACTTAAATTATGTCGAATTGAATTTTGCCAACCCTGTTTATTTTCACGATAATATGGAAATCTCTCCATTATAAATTGATATATTCCATTTAGTGTTATTTTTTTATCCGGTGCATTTTGTATTGCCATTGCTATAAGTGCTATATATGAGTATGGTGGTTTAACCATATCCTTACCGGGATGATGCATGTGCTGTTGAGTAATACCACCGACGGGATATCCAGCAGCTGTTGCATAACCGCCATAACGATACTGTTCATAGTATCCAGGAGTTGCTCCAACTCCTGGATACGATGGTGTACCCATACCAACAGGCACTGCCGTCGCGTGCCGATAATAAGCATTTTGTTCACCAAACAATGTATGCATTTTAATTTATATTATAAATATTTATATTCAATATCTAATTCACAATTATCACTTGTCACACTTAATACTTAATAATTCACGATTAATTATACGAATTCAGTAAACACACTCATGATCAAACACATGGTATCACACGAATAGTTTTATATTTCTTCCTCTTCTTCTTCTTCTTCTCCTTCTTTATTCTTACTTGAAATTGTCTAAACACTTTGGCCACCGTTTAATGTTAATAACAACACCACAAATCAAATTCAAATCTATTTATTCTCAATTTCTTTTTCAATCTTCTTTTTTATCTTTCAGTCTCTCTATTTTCTTTATTTAGATATGAGAGAAGAAAGAAAGGAAAAATAAAAATAAAAAAAGAAGGAGGAACAAAGAAAGAAAGAAGGAAAGAAAGAAAAAAAAAAAAAAAAAAAAAAAAAGGAAAAAAAAAATGTAAAAATAACTTTTTTCACATTCGTTGTAAAATGAACGTGAGATAACGGGGAGTCTTATTGAAGGTCCCAGGTTGAGTTAGATGTAGGCGCACAGGCGTCGCGGGTGTATTATGATACACAACAAGCGGCTCGTTTACTCAGCGCCCGAGTAAAAACACACTGGAGGCTCGTCGTAGCTCGTGGCAGAGTGTCGAGGTAGAAGCAGCCTCTCTTCTTCTCTCGTTCAACGATTGCTGCTGACGGGAGGATGCGCGGGCAGAGTGATCTGCCTCCTCCACTGTACACACACACACGCACGAATATATATATACAGTTATATAAAGGTACACACGTACATATATAATTTGGGATGTGTATTCACACGGATCCCACGTTTAGTTACTTTAACGTAGGAGGTGGAGGTGATGACCAGGATAAAAATTTGGAAAATCTTGGTAACGCCCGATTTCAAGTGGGAGCACTCACGACCATTGGTGGGTATATGCGAATAAACCGCGCCCATATTATAATACAACCAATAGAATTCGTCGTTGATCGGGGATTACCCGAAGTAACAAATAACGCCCATCAAGGATTCGACGTCGTCGTCGTCGTCGTCGTTGTCGGATGGTGATGTAGATGATGATGATGATGATGATGATGGTGCGACAAATACTATAACGCTCAAGTATAAATTTTTTTGGTATATCTCGTGGCTCAATTGTGGTATAATGTGAAATAGAATTATCACTCTATATCTATTTAGAGTGGGAATATTCACGATATGACTACGCGCAAAAGAGTAAAATATTCACGTGGAATTTTTCATTTTTGTGCATTTAATTATCGTGTATACACTACATTATTTTCAATATTTTTGTGAAATGTAGTGATTATACGTGAAATTTTTAAATACAAATCATTGGATTTATTCTCCATTACGGTTCAGTGGACAATTTATAATTACACACGTAAAAAATAATAATATTCAAATGAAAAATTTACAATAAAGAAAATTAGAAAAAAATATATATATATATTTATCAAATGATTATTTTTACGTATTTTTTATACATTCAAAAATTATACTCTATATATTTTTTTATAAATATTGAAAATTTGTGATATGATATGAAAATGCGTTGAAACTATTACACTTACACACACACACACACACACATATATATATATATATATATAGACACCGGAAACTATCGTTATAGAAAAGTTGGATGAAACTCGACAGAGTATACATACCCAAGAATAGAATCGCCTGAAGAGCACAATAAAGTGAGGGTGAGCTATATAGTAACAAGGGAGTGAGAGCGAAAAAGCTCTCTTATACTCGAGGGATTCAATTTGGACTGTGTTTTTCCAAGGGTTCGACTCCCGGCTTGCAAAAACACTCGAGAAACACCTCTTCTCGTTTGCCACACTCGCCATTTTCTCCATCGTCATTCTATAACTTTTATATAAAACTCCCTCACATTTTCATCTTTTTTTATTTTTTATTTTTATTTATATTATTCATTCTTACTTTCTTTATTTTCATAAATGCGTGGTATCCGACCTAGAATCTTTGTATACGTAATTCTATACATCTCACTGTATATATATATATATATATGTGTATGTATATAGTCCAGAGACTTTCGAATGAGATACTCGAATATTCATCGTCAAGTCTCTTTAGATATCTGCCAAGAGAAACGTTTATGTTGGAATTGCAAACTATGAGAACTGATGAACAAGAGAGGCGACGGATGATATCTTCAGGATTCATTCATCAAGTTTCACTTCACATATAATTGCTACATTCACGTACATATATATATATATAGTAAAGGTATATATGTACATATGTGATTTTGTATGTTTGATTGATATACCACGAATAAATGGAATAAATTAATTTATAAATTATAACGATTCTTAATGTAAAGAATTATTTTTTCATCTGTTAATTCATATTTCTAATTGAATATATATCGTTGGTTCAAATTGTAAAATTTTTATTTCAATTTATATTCTATTCTATAAGCTTTAAAATTTTGTTACCTTCAGGCCATTATTTCACAAATTGAATCTATATATCAAGGACATCCCTTTTGAAGTTTTGCAGAAAAGTTTAATTGTCTTTTGTACTTATATTTTATTATATATATATATATATATATACATTTTATTCTATCGATTATATACATACACATGATTCATTTTATATATTTTTTAATTTTACATTTCACTGGTATCATAATATATTTTTTTTCATTTTTTT
Source organism: Dinocampus coccinellae (assembly GCA_963920625.1). Classification (NCBI taxonomy): domain Eukaryota; kingdom Metazoa; phylum Arthropoda; class Insecta; order Hymenoptera; family Braconidae; genus Dinocampus; species Dinocampus coccinellae. Next base: position 8,714,891 of record OY987185.1, on the reverse strand, counting down.
CATTTTTCATTATCAGTTTGCACATGTGTACAAATATGGAGAAGAAAAAAAAAAGAAAAAAAAAGTAATGTCGAACCATATTCTTTTATCTCGTTACAAACATTTGTAAAATATATATATATATATGTATATTTATTATTATCATTTTTTTTTTTAAACATAATAAAACCACTTTATATTACATTCAGTGAGCACAAATGACGGGTTTGGTTAAAGTTTATTTGGAAATTTTTTTCTTTTTTTTTTTTTCAAAGCCATTAAAAAATAAACGAATTATAGTTATATAATTCTCTCAATATTTCTTGACCTATCCAACACATGTGTGTGTATGTAATATGTATTTTAATTCCACATTGAAGAAAAAGACGGGGAAAAAAAAAAAAAAAGAAAATAATAAAAAAGAAACAATAAACCCCTGACCATTTTAGAATAGATGATTATTTTTTCTGTTTCCCTCTTGCTTATATTATACCCACATATATACAACAATACATTCATATAAACACATAATATATACAATATATATATATATATATATATATCTCACTTACCATTTTAATGGGAACCCTTCAAGCTCAACGAAGATTCATATCTGTGAATGATGATGATAATAAAAATACAAAAATAAATAAAATATGAAAAATTTTTTAAATCGTAAAAAATAAATTTTCAATGGTAAATATCGTCTTTTTACATTTCCAATTTTTTTTTTTTTTTTTTTCGGTTTGAAATTAATCTTGTATACTTGTTTTATAAATGTTTAAAGATTTTTTTTTTTTTTTGTTTGTTTATTTTGAAATTTTTATAAATTATTTGACAATTTAAATTGATTTAATATATTATATATTTTATAATTAATTCCTAGAGTGAAATGCGCTCAATAGATTGTGGGAAACGCATGCGCTGCATACACACGCCTTGTTATGCGATTGAAACGGATAAAAATCTTGTATTAAACAGTTTGGAAACATTTTTTTAATTCATCTTTGTATGTTTAACGTCATACATTTACTTGCAGTATGTGAGTATGTATACGTCGAATTAACTTCACAAAATTTCAATCGAATATATGAAAATGATGAGAGAAAAATTGGATTGTATACAGAATTCACATATATACAAATGTTATTTACTAGAGAAAAAAAAAAAAAAAAAAAGAAAAGAGGAACAAAAAAATGAAATGAAATAAAACAAAAATTTCGAATTTGTGTAGTTAACAGTGAGTAATCTATGAAAAATTATACAAACGAAATTATTTCAATTTAACTGACACGAGCCAGAATTCTCACATCTCAATTAGTGTGTACACATATGCACATATACATATATATGTAAATGTTGTATATATGTGCGTGTGTGTGTATCTGACATGTGCAATACTAATTTTAAAATGGAATTCAATTCAAAGTTGATGTTTAATAAAATTGAAATTTCACGGTAATTTTCATGGTATTCATGAGTAGAAGATATATATATATATTTCTACTTCTCAAATAACACGTGGGAGTTTTTTTTTTTTTTTTTTGTACAAATTGTCAATATTGAGGGTAATGGATATGTTTTTATCACATATGGATATTAGCAGAAAAATAAAATAAAAACATCAATAGTAATGAAATAAAAATTATAAACGTCAATTAAATAATTTGATATATAAAAAAACAAAAAAAAAAAATATATATATATATTTATAAATATTTAATAAATTAAAAGTATCGAAAAATAATCAGATAACAGATTGAAAAGTTCGTTTTCGTCAAATATTTTTATATTTTCATTCACCAAAAAAAAAAAAAAAAAAAATTAATATGAATTAAAATAAAAAATGAAATTTTTCGATTGAATTATATGTATATAAATTTGTTTTACAATTGAATAAATTTTGATTATACACAAGTATATAAAAGAGCTGCAAAATAGTGATACGATTGACAGGCAAAGTGTTAAAGGGCTGTGCGACAGGAAATAAAAGAGACTGAGAAAATGTGTGTGTGTGTGTGTGTATGTGTGTTAGAAATTCGTGTACAGTAGATTTATACTAGAATTAAAAAAAAAAAAAAGAAGAAAGAACAAGAATAAAAAGAATAAAGAGAATGAGAATGATAGAAGGGAAAAAAAAAAAACAAAATAAAATACGTCAAAGTACGTGGTATGAAAGAGACGGAATCAAATGGGACAATGGATGGCGTTACCGCCAGGCAATTTCACGCGACAAGTACCACCATCAGCATATCAATAGCCTCCGCAAGGATTATCTGGATGCAGAGTAGTGATACTCTGCGGTTGGCCAGACCAGATAGGGTTGCGTATATTTCTTTAGTTATATAGAGACATATTTGGATTCCATATATATATATATATACTATTGATAAATTTATTTTCTATATACCCCTATATTGTCGTGATATAAAAGTAATATTCATTTTTTTTTTTTCCTCTTTTTTTTTCCCCATTATTATTTCATTTATTTATTCAATCCTAAGTCGCATTCGCAATATGTTACAAATATTAATTTTTATTATTAATATAAATGGAAATGAGAGAATATAAAATGTAAGAGAAAAAAATATATAAATGAACAAAATCGAGAAAAAAAAAAAAAAAAAATTAATTCATATAAAATAAAGAATTTATTCAATATTTATAAATATATTAAAAAATATACTTTTTGATATATATATATATATTTTTTTTCTGTATGTTAATAATAAAAGTATGACGTAAGTGTTTTTGAAAAGAAATGAAAAAAAAATAAAAAAAATTATAATCGTATCTGAATGATAATCAATCAAGTTATGTTTTTACACGTTAATAAATTATCATTTACATTTGCACAAATAATAACTGCCACTTTTTTCTTTCTTTTTCCTTCTTCACCTTTTTTCCTTTCTCCTTCATTTTTTTTTTTTTTCCTCTTTTTCTTTTATTATTATTATTTTTTTTTTTTCCTATATAAACTATTTTCACTTCACTCCTTTCTCTGTATTATTTTTTTATGTTTTAATATTATTCTGGTAAAAGAAAAAAATAATAAAATAAAATACCCGAGTGTGAGTTTGATATTGTAAAAATATATTATCAAAATGTCTCGTGCGTGCATGAATATAATAATAATAATAATAATGAATAGGAAAAAAATCATCTTTGGACTTGTGAGGAAACGGTATCACGAGAAAAGAAGAAAAAAAAAAAAACACGAGATTGATATTTAGTGATTTTGAAAAAAATCGATGAAAAAGAAATAATAATAATAATAATAAAATAATAACAATGAAATAGTGAGAAAAAAAATAAAAGAATGATAGAGAGAAAATAAATATAAATAATATGAATAAATACGAATGTATATTTCGTGTTTCGTGGTGTGTATAAATTCATGTATATAGTTAAATTAAAAATATATATAGTGACGCAGACAAAAGTTAATTTGCACCTGTGTACATGTTCATTTGACAACGTATCCTTCTCAACAATATATATATATATATATTTATTATTATTATTATTATTATTATTATTATTATTATTATTATTGTGGCAAGCATTAATAAAATATAATTATTATTCGACGAATAATTCAAGCTTTTGTAAACATATTTAAAAATAATAAATATCTCTTGTACAGTAAAAGAAAAAGGAAAGAAATGAAATCAAAATAAAGAAGAAAAATAAATTATTTATCATTATTAATGATAATTGTTAATAATATTGATAATATATGTAAATTTATGTAGTGGAGAATATTCATAAATTTATTTTTTGCTATTTAAGTTAAAAGTGAAATGAAAAAAAAAAAAAAAAAAAACAAAAAAAAATAATTACCTTGTTTTTTGCCTCACATATTATCAAGTCTAAAGTGTATAAGTATATATATATATAAGTGTAAAAGGAAACAGTTGGTACTCATCACAAGTTGTCTTATATTTTGTAAAAGCTCGCGCAACCCTCTCACACAAAATCTATATACCCGTTCATACACATCAACCCTACGTTTATTTGTCTTGAAAGCCAATCGGCAGCACGTTTCCTTTCTCATTGTACCTAAAGAAATAAATCTTTATATAGATATGTGTTCCATATGCATTAACTATGAAGATGTATAAATTTGCATATACATATACATACACTTACTCTCTCTCTCTCTCACACACACACTTAAACACAGATGTACGTACATGTATATATACAATGTAATATATAACATTTGTCTCAATGAGATTTGTAATTCGCTTACCATAAAACAAAATAAAATAAAAAATAAAAAATAATAAACAAATAACTTTTTTTTTTTTTTTTTTTTTCCTTGTATAATCAAAATTGTAATACAAAATTAAATTTAAACATTTTTTTTTTTTTTTTTTATCATCATTATCATCAACAATATTACATATTCTCATTTTTTTTTTTTTTTTTAATTTTATTCTTTTATGTTCTTTTATGTTTATAAGCTAAAGCTAATTTCAACTGTTTAGTTACCAAGCATTTGACGTTTGTCTTGGCTGTTGTTCTGTGTCTTTTAGTCAACTGATCTGTGTATTGAACAAATTAATCTTGTATTATTGTATTAAATATATATTCATATCATATGATATTTGAATAATTATAGTAAACAAATTATTATTATTGCTATTAATTAATTAATTAATTTATTTATTTATTTATTAATTAATTTTTTTTTTCTTCACAATAACGTCAATTCTATTATTTCAATACAATTAAATATTTTCACATGTACAACCTTGAAATAAATATATATATATATATATATACTTTTTTATATATAGTTAGATGCCATATAATGTAAAAAATTGTAAAGTACAAAAGATTTAGAGAACTTGCGGCTGAAAAAACATTCCATTTTTTTCTCTTCTTTTTCTCATTCGCTTATATTCCCCCCCACACCCATACACACATATAATTTTTTTCCTCAAAATTTTTTCGTTCATTTCTCACACACACATGACACATATATGTATGTAAAAATATAATTTATACCTACAGGATTTATTTAACAATATAATAAATAATTTCATTCATAAAAATACAATTTCAAAAAAATAAAAAAATAAAAATGTAAAAGTGAAAAGAAAAATATATTTTTTTTTTATTACTAATATTTATATTTATTACTGTGTATATTATTTATTAATATTGAAAAATATCGTGTTTATATATATATATATATATATATATATAAGCAATAATTTTTCCAATAATTATAATTGACGGTATATCATAAATTATTATGTATTATTTAGGCACGCGCTGGATATATTATTGCGTTCATCTCATCTGTAGCTTTAGCGTTGGCTCATTATTAGCGTGTGCCGACGGCATACCGAAACAGTAAAGACGTTCTCGGGGTATATATCGGTTGCCGAGGGCCACGGATGAAAAAGCGCCGTACTCAGTGTGCCTAATTCGAGATGTTTATCCAAGAGAGCCCACAACGTATATACCTCAAGGGGATTCACTCACTATCATTCTTACTCACTCACTCTATCTTTACCATACTATTATATCTCACTCACTCAATTTTACTTTACTCTTACTTCACTACTAATTCATATCCCAAATACTGTTGTTGCAGCTTAAGACTCATAAAATTTATTAAAATCGTTTTGGTGTCACGAGATAGTTATTTTAACAACAGATAAAAAATGAACAAAAAAACCAAAAAAAGTAAACAATTCAAATTTATTCGATACAGATTTGAAAAAAATTTATGTATACATCAAATATATTTTTCAGTGATAAATTTATGTATCTATAATACGATATTAAAAGTCAAAAAGCGGAAGTGTCAATGATGAATTTTTCCAACCGGAAAAGCTTTCAAATATTTGACGAAGGATAGATATTAGGGTATTGGGTTACCGTATGTGTTAAGACGAAATAAAATATATATATATATATATTTAGGTGGTGGTTTTGAAGAAAAAAAAAAAAAAAAAAAAAATTGTGCGTTGTGTTTGGATAATGTGACAAAAAGGAAAAGTGTAAAAGTGACAGAGAGATGAGGAAAAGGGAGTGAAGAAAAGGGTATATATATATATATGTGTGTGTGTGTGTGTGTAGCGAGGAAAAACTACGAGGGAGGTATTAATATATAGTGTAGAGCCGCCTGTGAAACTGTCCGATGTTACGAGGAATCCGTTGAAGTGCATTCAATGTGCAAATCGGTTTAACGAACGCGGTACCATCACTCACGCAATTTCACTGTACCATTTACTATACGTCCATTATACAATTGAAATATAATAATAAAAAGAAAATAAATAAATACTTGACATATTGTATCGATATAAATGAAATTTCTACATAATCGTTTGCATAAAAAAAAAAAAATAAAAAAATTATAATAAAAAAGATAAATAATTAATATAATAATATTAATTTTTTTTTATCTAAAAAAGTTTTTCTTTTTCTTTTTTTTCTTATTACAATTATTATTATTCTTTTACTTTTAATTATTACAATTATTTGTATACTATAAAAGAAAAAAATGACCCAACAAAAGAGCGAAGATAACAAAAAAAAATCTATGAAAATTTTTTTTTTTTTCTTCTTCTCCTGAGTATTCACGAATTATTTATCCCCCATATGTATTATATACAAATACAAAAAAAAATTCCCTCTACTTATTTAAAAAAAAAAAAAAAAAAAGGATAAAATGTTTCTATAATAAAATAAAAAATAAATCTTTTGGTCATTTCACGGTTGGGGCAATTGTAGAAAAAAAATAAATAAATAAATAAATAATAAAAAGACGAGAGACTCAAACTACTTTAATTCAGCTTAATCTTCATGTATATAATATTTCACGTGTGAACGTGTGTGTATGAACGTATCATGTGAAATGTATTGCGAGTGAGCCACCGCAGGCTGGAACAGTTGAATTAAATTTTATTTACCTGTATACATACACACACTCATACACGTGAATATATAAGGGTGATTTGATGTGTCGTGCACTTGTCAGTATCCAGATAGGATTGAAGAAATAGAAAAGAAAGAGAATATACGTGTAGACGTATGTGAAGTAAAGGAAGAAGATGATGATGATGATGATGAGGAAGAAAGAGAAGTAGATGCAGACAAGAGTAGAGATTTGTCAGATTGGTAAAATCCTCTATATACCTGTGCTGTGTGTGTCGACACATTTTCATTCTATCACGTCTTTTATTTACATCGCCATTTGATCCGTGAATGCGCAACGAATTTTTATATTCCATTCAACAATGACAAATTGAAATGAAAATAGTATTTTTCAACATTACTATTGAATAATCGTGTGACGTGACCCAATTATACATATATAAATATAAATATAAAAATATATACTCGTGTGTGTGTGTGTGTGTGTATTGTCATCGATAGGATATTTATTTTTTTTTTTAATCGTTTGTAAATAAAAAAATAATCGTAAATCAATTACATTAAATATTTATTTATTTATTTATTTATTTTTTCGTTAGATTATAAATTTTATCATATTTATTTATGCATATAAATAAATTATTTTATTATTTATAATCGTAATTAATTCAATATTTCAATATAAATTTATTTATTTTATCAATTTAATTGTACTAATATGAAAATAATATAAATTAGTGAGAGAAAAAAATAAAAAAAAAAAGAAAATTACACTTTGGGGGATAAAAACGAATGAGAAGAAATGATAATAGATTGAAGGGTAATTGAGAGTGTGAAAAATAATTTCCTGATGAAAATATATATATATATATATATATAATTGTATATGTTTGTTGATGAGAGTGATGAGAGGGAGGGAGTGCAGATGGGTAAGGGAATGGCCATGCGTACTATCAAAATATTATTTGTAGGGTAGAAAAGTGATGAAGTAAAGTTGAATATTGTCTGAGTGGTTGATTGTCTCGTGCTCCATCTATATATATTTCATATTCAATATTATTTTATTTTATTTTATTTTATTTTATTTTATTTTTCTTCTTTTGATTATTCCACACAAATTATTTCAATTTAATATATATTTTTTATTATTATCATTTTTTTATTTTATTTTTTCAAATTTTATATGAATTATTATATTAAAATTTTTGGATGGAAATATAAATAATAAAAGTAAATAAAAATACAAAGCTTTAACACGGTTGATACAATTGAATACAATAAGAGGGTGTGGCATTCAACAACTAAAACCCCCGCACACACACACACACACACACTCTCCACACACAATTTTATTTTTCCCCTTTATGCCTTCTCCTTTTCTTTATTATTACTATTATTATCATTATTATTATGCTATTTTTTTTTTCCCATTGGCTTCTACACACGAACATGCCAAAATTGTACTAAAAATGGCGGATAATTTTATATCTTTTCCTTCAAGTCCCACCCCCTTGACCTCTCCATCACTTTTTTCAGATACGTATTATTTATTATTTATTTATTATTATTATTATTTTTTTTTTTTTTCATAGATTATTTTTATTATGATCTTGGTATTAGATAACCAAACATTTTTTTGTTTTTTGTTTCACTTTTTTCTCATCTTACAATTATTTGTGTACAACAATTATTTATTATTGATAGTTTATTATTAATAATAATAGAAAATTATATATATATATATATGTTGATGTTAATTGTTTATATTTATATACGTATGAGTTGAATAAATTGAAATCTCTGATGTGTGTAATGTGAATAGCCATAACATCTATATTGGCGTGCGTCTATATCCGTATATAATAAGAGAGAAACAAAAAAAAACATAAACATATACATGTACATGTATATAGTGTCCAAATAACACTCATGGAAGATTGATGAGATTGTATTTACCGTTAAGGATTTTTGTGTTAGTAAGACAAAAAAATTCAAATTATTCAAAATTGAGTTTTTTTTTTTTTTTTTTTTTTTTTTCGTTCATTTTATACAAGAACAAAATAATTAAATTGTTATATAAATAGACAATAAATTGTTAATTGATATAAATGAATTGAAATATTATTATATCATATTAAAAAATAAATCAATGAATGGAAAAATTAATGTTTATGTGAGTATATGAATAGAAATAATATTTCAATATTTTTTATTATTGTTATTCTTCTTCTACTTCTTCTTCTTCTTTTTCTTATTTCTTTATTTTTTTTTTTGTTTTTTTGTCTCAGTTATTGCGTTCAGCCACAAACCATAACCTCTTTGGGGGCTTTTTGCGTCCCAATGAAGAAACCAGAGGTTATTCCTGGTTGAACAAACACTGGAATGGGTCGCGTGCGCCTCACAACATATTTATAGATTTTATATCTCTTTGACTTGCCACACTCTCGTTGGCGCATTTTCGTCCTGACTTTTCGCGGCACACACACAAATATATCTATCTCCTCCTCCTCCTCCTCCTCCTTCTTCTCCTCTTCCTCTTTTTTCTCTTCACTATCCTTTGACATAAATAAAATAAAACAAAAAAATATCAAAGTAATGAAAAAAAAAAATTAAAAATAATAATAGTATTACAATTAAAAAGGTGTGAAAAATAAATTATTTCTTTCATACGTTAATCTCCATGCATTTCAACCTAACAAATCCAACATGTCACACGTACATTTTATTCCCTTTTGCAACTAATTGAAACATTAGTAATAATAAATTATAAAACACAAAACAAAAAAAAAATATTGTAGATAATAATTTATCATTAATTTTTTTTATTTCATCAAAATATACATTTTATTTTTTTCATAAGCAAGAAAAAAAAATGTTGAAACTATTTTTTTTTTCCTCTCCGTCTTTTATCACCCTTTTAAAACTCATATATATATATATATATATGTAGAACAAAAACTGTCAAATATTCTATATATATATATATATATATATGACAACAGAAGTATTGAATTGGCCAATTGTTCGATCATGCCAAGCGTTCAATGTTATTTTTATAATTCAACGAATGTCCTCTATCTTCCTTTCACTCTAGTTGGCGAAAGCTTCCTCTCTCCCCTCTCCCACCGCCCTTCACTCTCTTCTCTTCACCCCCTTCCATTTTTATCCCTTCAATTCCCCTCTATACCTTTACCCCGTCAGTCACCCGCCCATTTTATTTCTCTCATGCTCTCCCTTCTACCTCTCATCGCATTGCCCTTTTTTTTTTTTTTTTTTTCTTCACTGTCGCGCCATTCGCGCGTTCTTTCGTCCTTGTGCGTCACTACGTATGCGCAGAATACACACACACACACACATATATATATATATCTATAGATGCATGTAGACAAGAGCCCCGGAGTGTTGTTTTTATTGGTGGCATTTAGGGAACGAGCCAGTGAGAACCGGTCTGTTGTTTTGCCCCTCGTATCCTCATCCTTTATCCCCTGTCTCGCTCTTTGCCGACACTACTACTGTATAGTTTATCCTGTATGTCGCCAGTTAGGATGTATATAGTGTAGCTGAGTTACTGAGGTTAGCAACAATATGTGTGTGTGTGTGTGTGTGTGTGTGTGGGTTATGTTGCAGAGAGATGTATAGAAGTGGAGAACGATGTCCTTGTTGTCGTCGTCGTCGTCGTCGTCGTCGTCATCGTACCAAATATGTTGGGGATGCTTGACAATACCACTCGGTTGTTATTCCAGCACGAAATTCTCGCTATCTCACCCTCTTGTCGCGGTTACTCTTGTTGTAAAATCTTAGATATATATATATATATATATATATGCGTATTGTAATGTTACTGCGAAATTTTGACACTTTGAAATGAAAATAAAATTTTATTGGATATGAAAAAGATGACGAAGAAGAAGAAGAAACGAAAAAAAAAAAGAATTTTTTTGTTATTATTATAATTATTTATTTATTTAATGTTGAATTTTTATTTTTGGTAAATGGAATTATTATATATTTTTGATAATATTTGAATATAAATTTATTTTTTATATGATAATGATTTTTTAAAAATTTTTTTTTTTTTTTTGATAAAGTATAATTTTATTATTTTATTGATAATGGTATATATATCTATGAATTTGTGAAAATTGGTAGTTTTAATATTATTCTTCTCTCTTCCGGGTTTTAATCTCGTATGTAATATGGTAGAGTAGTATATGATGTTGTAGGTTTCTTTGTGCCTGAAATACACCCTCCGATCCTGCATGATGTGGCATCTGTAATAACAATCGTTGAGATCTCTTGCATTCTCGCCTTTTCCCCTTGAATGTGTCGCTGCCGTCGTCGTCGTCGTCGTCGTTGTCGTTGTCGTCGATGTCGTCGATTTGGTGTCAGTGCATCATAACGATGACGTCAAATATAATATTCACATCAATACCAAAAAAAAGGAAAAAAAAAAAAATGATATAAGAAATCTTTACCCGACACAGTGAAAAAGAAAAAAAAAAAAATTTTTTAGAATTGTCTTATTATTATTATTTTTTATTCATTTATTTTTTTCCACTTCAATTGGATAAATTTTATTTGATATTTCAATAATTTCTATGTATTATTTATCATAAATTCAATAAATATTTATATATTTATTATGAATAATTAAAAGTATGTGTAAATTTTTATTCATTGAAGTAAAATAAATGGAGAAAATAAAAAATTAAGTGATCAAATATTATATAATAGAGTGAAATATATATAGAGCACAAGTTGAATGAATTGTATATATATATGTAGACATGGGCGCCAACAGTAGGATTGTTTTGGTTATTTTGGCAAACCTAACACAACACCGTTTGTTGTTTAACATAATAAATGATTTTGTCGCGTCTCGTTTTTCCATCGCGTGCGCGAGTCATCTTTCTATACAGTCATCACGCTCGTTACTTAGTTCTCATATGAAAACAAATTCAATCAGGTTTGTTTGTCAGCACATAAAGTTGATGATCTTTTAAAGGAAACAAAAAAAAAAAATATATATATATATATATATATATATATATATATGAATGAGAAAAAAAAAAATAGAGAATGAGAAGAAAATGAGAAAAAAAATATATATATATATGTGTATATATAACTGTATTTTCAATGTCGCGTGATCGAACACTGACACATGTACACATGCATTTTTTTTACACGTGTATATTTAAATTGTATATTTAATTTCAATAAGGAGGAAAAACAAAATATTTTCTTACGTCTCGCATGCGCAAACTTCTCACGTACATATATTATCTACACACACACACACACACATACACACAGTAATATATCGATTCAGATCGAAATGAATAAATAAAAAATATTGATAAAATAAGATTGTCTTAATTTATTACTTGTTATTGACACGAGTTGAGAATAAAATATTTATCATATAACAATTATCCTTTTCTTTCTTTCTTTTTTTTTTCCCCGTTTTTGAGGAAATACAACAGCAAAAAAAAACAAAAATATAAAATATTAATATATAATTGTACAATATTAAAAATGTTTTTTGATTACTTTTGTATAATTGACTTTTATAGATTTATCAAATCTACAATTAAATATATATATATATATATATATTGAGAGAAAAGCTCATGCGAATGATGATAAGTGGGCTCTTCTTCTTTCAAAGCCAATACAAATATTATTGCGTGGTGTATATAGTTTGCTATTGGTCTTCCCCTTTTTCTCATCATGAAGCTTATGAGAAATATAATCAAATTAGGGGTAAAAATTGGGTCACACATTTTGTTTCAATATAAATAAAGAAAAACAAAATAATATAAAATACAGTACGATATAATGATAATATTTTTTTGTTTATTGATAATCGCAACATGAGTTTATATTACTAAAAACAGCGCATGTACTTATTTCAGTATATTCACTGTAATAAAAATAATTTCATGTATACATATGTGTGTATATGTAGTATGAATGACGTGCACTTGACGAAGAAATTACGAATATGAACAGTATGGCGATCCATTAGGTAGAAGACCCAAACTGACATACCCCAACACTATCAAAACATTGTGTTAAAATTTATATGTATATATATTCTCGTATGTCTTTTAGTTGTGGCGGTAACAGAGATGATAATAGTCGAAAAATTGTGAATAAGCAAGACAAAATAGCGACATGACCATAATCAATAATAAATATAAATTATTTATATTACTTTTTTATTATAATTTTGGATTATTTTTCTTCGTTTTCACTGTTATATATATATTATATAAATTATTATGGTAAATGAATAATATTGAAAGTAGAGAATGATAAATTGAAATATTTATGTAAAATATTGTTTATGAATATAAATATTATTGACAATTTAAATAAGATATAATTTACTTTATTGATAAATGGTATTAATAATAATATTGTGGAATCGTTCTTACCGACAACTAAATTATTAGAATTTGATGTTTGAGTTGGTGTACTGCGTACGTATGTATAGTTCAGTGTAGATACAGTGTGGCTTTTATATTAATGTCAAAAATTATTACATGTTTATGTGTAATAAATGAGAATGTCATTAGTAATTGTCTATTTGATGGAATTAATCGAATATTTTTGATATAAATAAAATATAAATGTACAGCGGGAAAGTAAATGATCGGAAATAAATGTTTTATTATGATCGTTTCATAACCTAAAAAATTAATTACAAAAATATTTGGTATCTTACGTTGTAATAGAAAAAAAATAAAAAAATAAAAAAATTTAATTCGACAATATGCAAAATTTATCGAAATGGTATTATCTAAATTTATTTATATCACGAAGGCTAATGAGTTCAGTGATAAATAATGAAATCAAAACTGGGACAAATTTGAATAAACACATTTTGAAATTTTGGTGTTCACCAAATGCTAACAAATATTTTCATCATCTTTCACATAATGTAAATATTCTGTTGATGTTATTTATACAGAAATTAATATAATCATATGATTAAATATAGCAGAAGAAATTTAATTTAAAATGTTTAATTTATTTATTTTTATAAATGTAATTTGCAGGATATTCATAAAATTTTTCGGAAACATCGTATAATATGTTATTCCATGTCCCAAAGTGAAATAAGTAAAAAAATCAATGAAATATCAAAAAAGTTATATTCATCATTACAAGATAATAAGTCATCTGATGATAAATCATCAAATCAATCATCTCAATCTAATAAAAAACCGCCTGATGGAAAAGATCAAATAAGAGGATTGCTAAAAGTTTTAATTACACTCTTATTTTTATATCTTGCTGTACTTTCTCCAGCAATGAAAGCAACAGTGACTACACAAGTAATCAATATATAACAATAATTTTATTTGATTAAACTACATATTGTATTCATAATATTAATTTATTTTAGAAAGCGCCACCATTTATTTCATGGAATGAATTTGTCCATCATATGTTAGCTGTAGGAGAAGTTCAAGAATTAATTGTAAACCCAGATCATGATAATGTAACAATTGTATTGCACAATGATGCAGTAATAAATGGAAAACGCAGTGAATCACGTTATTATCTGATGATTGTTGCCGATGCAACACGTTTAGAAGAAAAAGTACGTGAAGCTGAACGGGCATTTGGGATAAAACCTGGCCACGGTGTATCAATTACTTATGATCGACAAAATGATCTTTTGCCATTATTATTAATTGGTGGTCTTAGTATTGCTGCCCTAATTTATATGACACGATCGGGTAATATAGCACTACCCAAAGATTTATTTAGAGGAATGACACGTGCTAAATATACTCTGGTTGATCCTTTAACTGGTGATGGTAGAGGCGTAAAATTCAAAGACGTCGCGGGTTTAAAAGAAGCAAAAATTGAAGTTATGGAATTTGTTGATTATTTAAAAAATCCAAAACGATACGAAATACTTGGTGCTAAAGTACCAAAAGGTGCATTACTCCTTGGACCACCTGGTTGCGGTAAAACAATGCTCGCAAAAGCTGTTGCGACTGAAGCGAGTGTACCATTTTTATCGATGAATGGTTCAGAATTTATTGAAATGATCGGTGGATTAGGAGCAGCGCGTGTTCGTGATTTATTTAAAGAGGCACGAAAGCGATCACCGAGTATTTTATATATTGATGAAATCGATGCTATTGGTAAAAAAAGATCGGGTACTAGTGGTGGAAATTTGGGCGGTGAAACAAATAGTGAATCAGAACAAACATTGAATCAACTGTTAGTTGAAATGGA
The DNA here is from genome assembly GCA_963920625.1 of Dinocampus coccinellae. NCBI lineage: Eukaryota > Metazoa > Arthropoda > Insecta > Hymenoptera > Braconidae > Dinocampus > Dinocampus coccinellae. The sequence goes on along the minus strand of OY987185.1, from coordinate 8,699,750 downwards.
CGGTATAGCAACAAAAACTGGTGTCATTGTTTTGGCATCGACAAATCGCTCTGAAGTTTTAGATAAAGCGCTACTCCGTCCTGGTCGTTTTGATCGGCATATTTTAATTGATTTACCAACTTTGCCAGAAAGAAAAGAAATTTTTGAACAGCATTTACGTAATATTGTTTTGGAAAATAAACCCGAAACTTATTCACCAAGATTGGCACAATTAACACCAGGTTTTAGTGGTGCTGATATAGCTAATATATGTAATGAAGCGGCATTGCATGCAGCGAGAGTAAGTAAAAAGCGTGTCGATGCAAATGATTTATCGTATGCAATTGATCGAGTTTTGTGTGGTCCAGAAAAAAAAAGTCATGGAGTATCACCAATTGAAAAACGTATTGTTGCTTATCATGAAGCGGGACATGCATTAGTCGCGTGGTTACTTGAACATACTGATGCACTTTTGAAAGTTACTATAAAACCAACAACACGCGGTGCACTTGGATTTGCACAATATTTGCCAACAGAACGTAAAAATTTTAGTAAAGAACAATTATTTGAAATAATGTGTACATTGTTGGGTGGTCGGGCAGCGGAAAATATTATATTCAATCAAGTTACAACTGGCGCTCAAAATGATTTGGACAAAGTAACAAAAACAGCGTATGCAAAAATTCGTCAATTTGGTATGAGTGAAAAAGTTGGACTTGTTTCATTTAGTGAAGAAGAAACTGGACAACATACGAAAAAACCTTACAGTAGAAAATTGGCAAATTTAATGGACGCTGAAGCAAGACATATGGTTGCTATGGCTTATCAAGCGGCAGAAAAATTATTGAAGGATCACCGTGATAAATTAGAACTGGTCACTTAATTATTTTATTTTTTATTTCAATACACAAATTTTCATCAATTTTATATCTTGTTATTTTATATTTATTATAGGTCGCTGAAACACTTTTGAAACAAGAAACATTGACGTATGAAGAAGTGGAAAAATTAATTGGTCCACCACCTTTTGGGCAGAAAAAAAAAGTTGATTTTATTGATGTTGAAGTACCGATGGCAGGTGAAAGTGTTCAACTCGAGACTCAAACACCCCCGTCACCCAGTAAAGATTCAAAAGACTCATAAACAATTTGTAAAAAAAAAAAAAAAAGAGAAAAAAAAAGAGAAAAAAACAAACAAATAAATAAATAATGTATAATTGAATGATAGATAATATAGTCGAATAAATTAATATTGGATTGGATCAAAGTGATTTTATTAAATAGAAACCATATATCCTTATTTTACATATTTTCACATATTTTATAATATTAGATTAATAAGAAAAATATTTATGCAATAATTAATTGATCATATATCAGTTTTTTTTTTTTTTACTGTTATGTTGTCAATCTAACGGATAAATTGAATGAATTAGAGATAACAATCACAATATAATTGATATTGATATTATTGACCTTTCTTATTCTACTATAGGATGAAAAGTAAATTTAAAAATAATATAATAACTAAATATATATCTACATTTGGACAACTTAATAGTTATTCAACATGATTAATATATTGATTGCAATAAAAGTGAAAAGGCAAAAAATAATGTAATTGTTAACGAAAAAAATGTTGATTTTCTACTCTTGAACTTTAGACTGTGGATAATTTTAATATTGTCCATTCTTCAGTCCGTTCATGTTTAATACATATTTTAAATGCAACTTTTAGGAGAAAATTCAATTAATATCTCAATATTGCAATTTATTATTATAATTATTTTTGAAATTTTGCGCAAAATTTTCTGAAGATACACTAGAGTTTGAATTATATTATTGTGAATATTACTTATTTGAAATATGATTTATTGAATGTAATGTCAATTTCTATTTGTTTTCATTCAGAATTACATTTTTCAGTGTAGAATTTAATGTTCGTTCCAAATGTGAACCGTCCCAAAATACCATTCCACACGATTGACACACGTAAAAATTTAAAACATCATCCAATACATCGTCTGGTACTTTATTGATTTGAATACGAACCGAATATTTAGTTGTACAATTGCCGTAATTTAATGTTTTTTTGGATAAAGTCCACGTGCGCTCTGTACGACTACCAATGGAATTTTGTGAATTTATTGATATGGATGAACTTGATATTTTAGCTTGCTGACGATTGCCTTTTTTGGTATTCATATGTCTGCAAAAAGAACATTTATAATATATATAAAAATTTTAATTAATTAGAAAAAATTAATATTAGATATTATATACATCGATGGTTATAGTTTGAAGATTTTTTACTTTGGACTTTTTTACCTTTTTCGAAGTCGTCGCATTGTACTATTTGATATTAGAAGGAATTCATCGGAATTACATTCTATACATCGACTGAAAATATTATTTTCTTTGACTACAATATCAAAATACGTGAGAACTTCGATTAATTGATCGTTAGAATTGTCATTTAGAACTTTGTAGCAATTTTCAAGGGGCAAGTCAAACGATTTGGCAATCTAAAAAACAAAAAAAAAACCAATTAAATATTTGCACAAATTAATTGAAATAATATTTAAATAATTTATTTCAAATATAATTAACCATTTAATAATTATTGTTTACCTCATGATATTTAGATCTGCGAGTAAGAAAAATTCGTTTTTCATCAAAAGCACATTGTGCTGAGTTATTGCCACCACGATCATATTCAAAGTGAATACAATCACAGCCACACATTTTTAATTTTTTTGCTAAACCACAGAGCATTGAGTCACATACAACTCGCCATTCATTTGCAAAAATCTTGGTGGAATTTTCACGTTTAATATTTATACATTCGGATTCATACGTACGGCTGAAATATATATTTGGATATTTCATAGTTGTAGTCGTATTTGATAATTGATTGCTATTATCAAGAAATGGAATATGTTGACGTCGACACTCATTCTGAAGGACATTGTATATTTCCAATAAACAATAGGCATCTAATGCGGCATACATGATTTTATTTTCAGTTAATGGACGTTTATCCCAATTCGTAAGACGTAGACTTTTATCTAATTCAAGATTGAAACACAATTTAACCATATTTGTTAAACTGCATCCGCCTGCTATCGAAATATCTGAGTATGGAAATTTAAAATTATGTTTTATGAGTTCTCCCCATACAGTTTTTAAATCAATAAAAACATAATCCTTATTATTTTGTATATTAGATAAAAATGGTAAACTTTGACGAAGTATTTTTATATCGTGTCGGAAATCAAAACCAAGTTTAATAATATTTTTATTTTGAAATAATTTTTCTTCCAATTTTTGCCATGAATCCTTTTTTTCTGTACCCAATTCTATCACATCTAAAATATAAACTTTGTCTACAGTTGCAACTTGTATTAATGACAATATCGGTTTTTCCCCTTTAATAAATTGTGGCGCCCATTCTGTGTCCATACCAACAATAGTGACAGACTTCAATTCATGATTTATAAAATTATCAAATAAACACTGAGTATTAATAATCAAAACATGATCAAGTGGTATACGTAAAGTATGGTAACATTTTTCAGTATTTTGTTGAGTTGTACTTGATCGCTCATCTTGGTCATTTTCGCTTTGGTTTGTATTATGATTTCCCCAAAATCTTGAAATAGTTAGAAACACGTCTGCGGGCAAGTTGAAAGTTTTGGCCCAATACACTGCCTCTACCGCATCATAACATACGATTGATTTCATTAGAGCTAGTTGTAACTTTCTGTCTTCTCCCACGTGATCTTTCATCTTATCGCGAAAATCATCTGAACACATAGTGCCTTGAACAAATCGTTTATGTATAAAGAAATAAATTAGATTTTCGCGACGTGTACGATTTAAATTCGGACAAATGTCATCCGGTAATTTGAACATTTCAACTAAACGTGTTATCAATTTCATCAATCCCTTTACAGTTAACAAGGATGTAATTTTAGCTTCTGGAATTCTTTTTGATATAAAATCGTCTTTGGCCTTTTGAAAAATTTCATCGGAACATAACAAATTGTCGAGATACCTTATGAAATTTTGTTGTACTTCTAGACAACCTCTCAAAAAATTTTCCATATTAATACCTTTTCCTTGGAGGAATAATGGCATAATTAGTATTGGTGGGCACATAAAGTGTATTTCTAACTTTAACATGCTTGCATATTGAGAAACTTCTTTATATTTGTGTTCCTTCAGCATTTCCTGTGACAGAATGAAATAAGAAAAATAATGAAAGAATTTGTTTCTATTAATCATTTTACATCTTTTTTAATTTTTTATTTTTTATTTACTCACCGTCAAAATGGGTACGTATATCGATTTATCCGATTGAAATTCATATGTATCCGATACTAATTTCATAAAATCAAAATTTTTTTGTTTGCTCAGTGCTTCGAATGTGCATCTTTTAAGATCAACAGTAAGACAATGACTGAACTTCTTTTTACGTGACGACAACCACTTTTGAAGATCCTCAATAACTATTATTTTTAAAAAATACATTTTATAAATTTAAAATAAGTTATTTTGGAAAAAAAAAAAAAAATTATCTTCAAATGATTGAACAAACTTGTCATTGCAAGAGAAGTTTTATTTTTGACATTCTGAAAGTCCCCGGAATTCACCATTATTCTTAATGTACTTAAATATGGATTGGGGGCTGTGTCCAAATAGTCATTTATCAAAATAGTCACTGCTTCACTTTTTTTCCCTGTGATTTATCATGAATGTATTATATATATATTCAAATATTCAACAATAGTGATAATTCATATACCGCCGCAATGTAAAAAATTATTCAATATAAAAATAACTCACATAAATTCCAAATTTTTTGTAAATTTTTCAACCATCTACTTGTGGCTTCATCCAATGGAAACATATTTTGTAAATCAGAATTCATAATTCGCGTTTGGGTAGTGAGATTATCAATTTGTTGGTATGATTTATTCTCACGTTGACCAATCATCGAAATCAATCTCTACTACAAATATAAAATTATATCATTATTAATTTTGAGTAACTCAACAATTGGTTTCATTACCAATTTTATCATTGAATTCATCAAGTTAAAAATGTACAAAAGCAATAGTAGACTAACCTCAATATCGTAAATTCCAAATTTTCACTTTGATTGTTTACAATTAAACAATAGAATACTTGTACAATGGTGCAAACATTAATAACATTTTATATACACACACACATATATATATGTATACATATATATATATATATATATATATATATATATTTGTATATAAAAGTTTTTATTTTTATATATATATTTTTTTTTCAATCTATCGTGATGAATCAAATTGAATTATACCATATGCTCAATGAAATCAATCTCCTCCTCACTTCTATAAGAACACAGAAGCTTATATGTTAAATGCCCTTATTTTACCTAAAAAAACTTACCCTGATCGATCTCTGCAGAGTTATCTCGTGTTGAATAAACTTGTTGGTAAGTTAGCTGATTAACCTTATCGATATTGTTTAAATATATAATTTTCTATATTTATTTTCTATATCGACTGATAGTAAAATATTAAACTAAAAATTCATTTATATTTATATGAATTGATTTTTTAAATACATATAGATATATATGTATATATATGTAGGTAATAAAATGAAAATTTCATTTACATTATTTATCTATTGTGACAACGGAAAAAATTGATTATCAATTACATATAATTGTGTATGTCGATGAAGTGATAATTAAAGTTTGGGATTATTTATATTAATGATTGTCATAAAAAATAATATAACTCAGATATAATTTTACTGTAATGAATAATGAATAAGTGATTACTTATATATATGGTGTATAATAATATACCATATCGATATCTAAAACATATAAATGCTATTATACAGTGCATTATTAAAATTATCATTAATTTTAGTTAAATATATCTATATATAAACTTGTATAATCGAAAATGATGAGTAATTATTATGTAAAGCCGTATATGAATTAAAATTAACGTTCAATTTTGTGAAAAGGGAGTAAAACTAATGTGAAAATATTAAAATTAAACACATCTATATCTATATATATAAAAAAAAAAAAAAAAAAAAAATTTCATAGTCTTACAAAAATTAACAAATTCCTATTCTCGTTGTACTACAAAATAAACAGGACGATAAGTAAAAAAAGAATAAAAATTGATGGTACGAGGTAAACGACGTGATTGAGATAACAGAAAAAAAAAATAAAAAATTATTTATCAAAAATTTTACACATCGAAAAAAAATATTTCAATTTGTATTCATTTGAAAAAAATAATTTTTCCATTTGTGTTTTCTCCCCTACTCTTTCTAATTCTTTTTTTTCTTTTTTTTTTTTTTCGTATAAAATTTAGTCAACTCTCCCCGAGTTAAAATGGGGTTGTCATACAAAAGTTTATTGAATGGGCCCGTTTTTCCCTCCTTTCTTAATATAATGCCAAAACGATTCTCCCGAGTCGAGGGAATTTCACCTGCCTATATTCTTACGCCTTTCCCGCCAATCTACCGTCTGTCGCTTGTACGTGAGTAAAATTCTGCAGAAAAGCATTACACGCTTATCTGAAGACACGGAAAATCCCAGAGAATATCCTGGGAATCATCTTCTTGATAACCAAGAAACTAAAAGAAAATGTTATCCATTTGAAAAAAATATATAATAATAATAATAATTATAATAATAAACGTGAAGAAAAAACTGAATAACCGAAAAAAGAAAATATTTTATACTTTTTTTTTTTTTTTTTTTTTTTTGTAGACTTTTCAGAGAATTTTTAGTATTGTAATTTTTTCTTTTACACCTTCTTTCAAATGTGTTAATATTTTGTTTTTGTTTGTTTGTTTTTTTTTTTTTTTGTTTTCTTGTTAAAATATAAAAATATGTTCAGGATTTTTATATCCACCATTTATAGAGATGTTTGAAAATTTTCTCATGTACATTACTCGCGTTGCACTCAATTTATACTATAGATATATATCCAAGTATGATCATCTAGAGGTATTAGTGTTCCTGGTCACGGTGGCATAAACGACGAGGAATTTTTGTATTTGTGAGAATTTTACGGGAATAGTACGAGCACGAGAAGAGACTATGTGGAAGTGAAATAGAGAATGGAATAAAAGTAAGGGAAAAAAAACAGAAAAAAAAATCGAAAAAAAGGATTGAGAAAGAAGGTTAAGGAGGAAGGAAGAATAAGATGGAAACGAATGCAAAAAGAAGAGAGAAAAAAATAAATAAATAAATAAATAAATAAATAAATAAAAATAAAATGATAGAAAAAGTAAAAGAGCACAGAGCAAATGGAGAAGACACACAGAGTGAGATACCAATATATAGAAAAAAAAAAATAGTTAAATAGATAGAGAGAAAAAGAGAATATATACTCGTGGAATCTAGTGAAGGAACACGTTGCGATCTAGAAGTCCAGATAGACTCAATTTCACGTTCTCGAATGCTCATTTTATCCTCGACCTCTCACTCCTCCTCCACCTTTTATATCTCATTCGCTTCATTCTCAAGCAATTGTATTAGACATTAATCTCTCTCTATTTTTATAGATTATTCCACAATTTTTTCTCTATCTCTTCTTGATTTTTCTTCTTTTCCGTATTAATAATCAATTTTCATATTTTTTTTTTCTTCTTTTCATTTCCGCTCACAATTTCTGAATTTTTTTCTGTGATAAAGAACGAAAAAAAAAAAAAAAAAAATGAAAAATGAAAAAATCTTAATCATCAATGGAAAATTATCTAAATTTTTTCAATATATATAAAAAACAAATCCTATTATTATTCAACTATCATTATTTCATCCTGATTCTTATTATCCCATTCGTATTCACGAGTTTTCTGTCTGTCGTTTAAACAAAAAAAAACAAAAACAAAAAAAGAAATAGAAGAAATATATATATATATATATAGACAAATAAATACAACAAATGAAATTTCACGGTCTTTACGATTGGTATTTGCTCACATTGTTTTTTTGCATTACAAATGTTCCACTTATATGAATACACTTTTTACTCCATCTACTGCTCATGTATCTATATAAGTATATAAACTTTTTCTTCTTCTTCTTCTTCTTCTTTTTCTTCTTTTTCTCCATATTCAACTTGAATGTTGCAAAAACATGAAGAGAAGAAATATAGATATATAAACTTTCACAGAATATTTATATACATATAGCAAAAGTAAAAAGTGAGAAATAGAGATTTATAAGGAGACGAAAAAAAAAAAAAAAAAAAAAAAAAAAAGAAGAAGAAGAAGAGGAAGAAGAGCAATGAGAGGGGATGAATCTTGAGAAACTGGTTAAAACCACGTCGTCAGCTGGGCTGTGCCAAACGAATTGCTTTTGCTACGGTATTTTTTTTTTTTTTTTTATTTATCAAGATGAGAAGAAAGCTCAAGCACTGCAAGAGGATCAAGATGCAAAGCAAAGAGAAAATGTGAAGGAAGTAATGGAGGGAGGCAGACTCAAGATGAAAATAAAGAAGAGGGGATAAAAGAAAAAAAAAAAAAAAAAAACAGTGAAAGCGAAAAAGAGACAGTAGGTGAAAAGAGTTGGGTAGAAAAGAGGATAGAAGTGAGCCCATGACGATGCAGCTTTTCTTTAAACTGATATATAATACAAAGCGTTAACAAAAAAAAAAACAAAATAATAATAATAAAGCAAAAAAGAACACAGATAAATGAATAAGTGAATAAATAAATCAATAAACAATAAAAAAAAATATATATAATTATTTATAAATATAATAAATTTGATTTATTGATTAAAATTTTTTTGTGGACTTTGACGAATGTCATACAATAAAATTTATATGGATAATATATTTATATAAATTCATTCATTTAATTCATATAGTTAATTTATTTACATATAGAGGTAGACAAGTTATGAGATTGAGTATATAGAAGTTTTTAATGACCTTTGAGTATATGAAGTGTTTTTGAACTCCCAGTGCGACCCCCATAATATAATTCGACGAGTGTGTTGAGAAACATCGAGGAAACGACAAACGGAAAGTCAAGCGAAGGTGTGAGTGGGTGAGTGGGTATACAGTGCACTCTATTTCATTGTAAGAAAAGCTCGCACTGTGACTGTAGGGTTATCGTTGGGTTATTTAATGTATGCAAATACGTGGGTATAACCGTGAAATACTTCACCGCACTCTTCACTTTTTCTTCTTTTCTATATACACAACAACCCTCTCATTTTTTATACGTTTTCTCTTTGCCTTTATTTATTTATTTATTTATTTATTTATTTATTATTTATTATTATTATTATATATATTTATATAATGAGGTGATTGTGACGCACAATATGTTTGATTTATATAAAATTATTCATGTCAATAGAATTATTTATATAAATGATTTGATATTTTTGATTTGAAATATTAAACGGTAATTGAATAAACGAAAAACCCACAATCAACAAATATAATAATTATCGAGAAATAATTATAAATGGATATTTCATCAATTGTATTATTTATTTATTTGCACATATATATATTTAGTAATTTGTGTAAAATTAAATATCAAGTAATTAAAGGGGAGGAAAAAAGAATTTTGAATATATATGAAATAAAATAAAAAGCTCTTTTTTTCCCTCGATTTTTCTTTTTTCTTAAGATAAAAATGTTAATTATTCTGGTGAATTTTTTTTTATTCATTTCTTTTGTTTATTTATCTATTTATTTATTTATTTATTTTCTTTTCCCCTCTATTTTACATTTGCAGTCAGTGAATTTAAGCGCAACTGTAAGTAAACGGGTTTTGAAAAATCAAGAGAGTATATAATACAAGTGGTTAAATGACCAGTTTGGCTTATCAAGAATTTCTTTCTTTCCCCATTCTCATTCTCATTTTTTTACTTTTTGTTTTTTTTTTTGTTTTTTTGTTTGTTATATCGTACTTTGTCATGTGTAATCATATGTATATATATTTTCTTGAAAGAAAATATAGGAGGGTGAAAATTGCGTGCGATAAGCGCATCGTGGTGGACACGCGTGTGTCAAGCGCATTTTACTTATTTGCGTGTCTTGAATAGAAAACAATTAAAAACAAAAAAAAAAGGGGGAAAAAAAAAAAAAAGAGGAAAAATCCAGTAATTCAAATTATACTGAAATTATCAACGACAAGAATAAATAATGAGAAATATAAAAATTAAACTTTAATATATAGATAAATATGAAATGATAAATAATAAAATAAAAATAAGTATAAATAAATATAAATATAGAGTATAAATAAAAATATAACATAAGGGTAAAAGTATAATAAAAACAGAGAATAAAAGTGACATTTTTACGATATAATTTGTGAGGTTTTTACTGTTTGACAAGATCAAAGACGTGTTATACTTACTCATAAATATCATTTGTAAATAAAGAGTGACACTATTTTTAACGAGCAATAAAAAATTGCGAATTTTTGCGCATAAGAATTGATTGGCAACGGTGATTATGATTATGATGATAGTGATGATGATGATAATGATAATAATAATAATATAAAATAAAAATAAAATATAATATAATAAACCGAAAAAGAGAAAAAGTAATAGACATGGAAATAAAAAGAGAAAGAGAGAAAAAGAAAAATATAAACGACGAGAACGTTGTGATTATTCCACCCTCGAGGGTGAAAGGTTAGAAAAAAGGTCTCTCTTTCTGTTTCTCTCAGAGTTTTTTTCCTCTTTCTGTCCATACACTCGCTGTTTCCCCTCTTCATTTCACCCGGTATTCACTAGGATTTTCTTCCTCATTCTTTGTAACACCTGCATCAAGCACACGCCAGTCTAGAAATGGATCTTAACTTTTATTCTTTACGATTCACACGCTTAATCTTACACCGTTTGGACATGATGAAAAATAGCTACGCGATTCTCGTTGTTTTGTATTTAATTTTATTTTACCAAAATAAAGAAGAAAAACAAAATAATATATATATATATATATATTTTACATGTACATATTGATGAAAGTAAATAAAAAAATTGTAAATATAACGAATTATAAAATAAAATTTCATGAAATTAATTGTATATTTCAATTATTCGTGTATTGTCTTATTTGGAAAAATAAATTTCAAAAAATTCATATCAGATATATCAATTTTCATGATTTATTTTATTCACTTGTTATTAATTATTTGGATATATTTCCAATTATTTATCGATGAAAAAAAAAAAATAAATAAAACAAAATTGAAAATTGAAAATTTTTATCTCACATAAATTTTCAATTTTTTATTTTTATTTTCTCGTATTTTTTCCTCTTTTTGTTTTTGTATCTCATATCACAAGACCCATCTACAGTATCTCTTGACCAATATTTAACGCATCAGTAGTGACACAGAGATGAAGTCAAATGAAAAAACCTCAGCCATTATTTTCCTTATCACTAAACAATAAAAAATATGACTCTCCCAAAAAACAAAACAAAAAAAAAAATAAATAAATAAATAAATCAATCAATTAAAAAATATAAAAATCAGCAAGATATATAAATAAAATAAATTGTAAAATAAAAAACAATTTATATGTGTGAATATACAATATAATATTAAATGCAATGTATACGATCTCACACCGACCGTGCCCTCACGCGAGTAATTCTCGATATATATCGGGTTACACATATACATGAACGAGTAATAAATTTCAATCATTCTTCACCCGGTAGTGTAACGCGTTCTACCCAGTTTTTACCTCTTTCATTTCCCCTCTACCCCTACAATCGCCATTATTTAAAATTCCTATTTCACCTATTCACTACGTTTTTTCATGTAAATTGTTAAATGTATATCATCGACACTTATTCGTGATCTATATCACAGTCACACGTAGTTGTACCACTACTTAATTGATACTTATATATTTATATATTATAAATATCTACACAATATATAAACTCTCGGCAATACATAATTTATCCATTGACAATAATAATAATAACAAATAAAATCAAATTTACAATAAAAAAAAATATATATATCCCGTTATATTTTTGTATAATTTCAAAATTATTATTTTTTCTTTATTGAAGTTATTTCTTCAATTTTTTTTTGTTTTTTGTTCCTTTCTTTCCTTCCCTTCCCTTCCCTTTTCTTTCATTTATTTATTTATTTATTTACTTATCTATCTATTTTTTTTTTGTTTTTTTTTTTTTTACTTTTTTATATTTTCATAATATGACGATGAAGTAAATAAGTTTAACGTTGAAAAATGATTACTTTAGTTTTACAAGAACGTGTTGGAAGTTTCTCAATTACCTTGTGCACGTAGAGGGACCATCGCGCGCGCGTTGATCAGAAGAGAGACGCATGCGTGAATTGGTCGAGTGGATTTCCTCTTCTATACTCAATCGTTCTCTCTTCTTCTATCTCCTCATTTCCCAACCATTGGTTTTCTCTCTCTATTTCTATACTCTTGGCTACTATTAACCTGCTCATGACGCGCGCTCTTCTCTATATATATATATATATATATAAATAAATATACGGTGTTACTCTTTTCTCGTTGTTGCCTCTTTTCCTCTTGCATCGGTTACACCACCATTTTTGTTATACCACTACCACCTCTACTCACTCTCATTCTCTTCCTCTTTTTCAATCTATCTCACTCTTACTATCTTTCTCTCTTTCCTCCTCATTCCCCTTTACTCGCTCACTTTCGCCACACACTTTGCCAACACCGTCCCATTCTCCTCGTGGCGGAGTTAGCGGTGACGCGAAAGCCACCAGTCGACGCCGCGACGCGACACGAAAGTCCCGGACTCAAGTGCACTGTGATCCGTGAGATTGTGTAGATTAACCGTATATATGTATGTATATAAATAAAACAATATACATACATATACATATACATAAACGTAAATATACAGTCGATTACATTTTTTATGTTTCTTATTGTTCTATTTATGGTTTTTTTATATAATTTTTAAACTTTTTTATATTTTATATTTAATTTTTATTTATTTATTCATTTGATTTATCAATATAATTTTTGTTTTTTTTTTTTTGTTTATTAATAAATATATCAATTACAAGTGTATAAATATATAAATGAGAGGAATTTCAAATAAAAAAAAAAAATAAATAAATAAATAAATAAATAAAGAAATAATCATCTCAGTGTTATCAATTGAAAACAAAACATAAATATATATATACTATATATTTCTACATATATATTATATCTTTAATTGAAATAACTCCTCTTTTTTTTTTTCATTTATTTTATTCAAAATTCAACTAAAAAATTATATCATTATTTATTTATTTATTCATTTATATTTTATTGTTGAATTGTTAAGTATTGAATTTTCGCATTCACTCTCTTTACATTTCCCAACAATTACTATTTATACTTTATATTTTACATATTTATATAATAATAATAATAATAATAATAATAATAATAATAATAAAATATAAAAAATGAAATGAAATTGTTCGTTAAAAGTGAGACACGTGAGCGTTTAGTGTAATTAATTCAATAGTTTGATAAAAAGCTGCTGACAAAAATATTCACATGATTATTCGTACATATATTGTATATTATATATAAAAGAGATGGTTAGTGAGGGATATAAACAAAAAAAAAACAAAAAAAAAAGGTGACCTTTGTAAAGACGTTGTCAGCGAAATGTGGGTTAGAAACTGTTTTCAGTTTTTATCTCACATATGCGTACGCATATATATATATATATATATAATATATAAACCCCTGAGAGAGAAACAGTTAAGTGGGCCGGGTAGAGAGTGCGAGGAGAAGTGAGTGTGCGAGAGTAAGATCATAGAAATGATAAAAAAAAACTTGAAAAAAAAAAAAAATATATAGGGAAAGATAAAAGAAGAAGAAGAAGAAGAAGAGAGGGAGGATTTTGCACATACGAGCTTATACATCAGCATACACAAAAGTTTTTGTGATAAAATGCGAGTATAATGGTTTAAGGATGGGACAATAATGTGAATGGAGATGATAGTTTTAGTAACAATTTATCTATATAATAATACTAATAATAATAATAATAATAATAATAATAATAATAACGACAAAATTCTGGTTTTATTGATAGCCGATTAAAATATTTTTTTTATACGTAAATATAATATTAATTTTTTACATGCAATTTATTGATATTTACGTATAGATAATTTTTGTTTATTTTATCGGATGAATATTTATATTCATTTATTTGTATAATTACAAATATATAAATAATAATTTATGAGTAGATATAAAAATATGTTTTGAGACATAAATCGAACGAAAAAAAAAAACAAAAAAAAAATCTTGTAAAATAATGGGGAAGTGAAATGAAATAAAAGATTGAAAAAAAAAAAAAAAAAAAAAAAATTCATACAATTAATGATATAATGTAAAAACATGAAGGATAAAAGTTGGCATGGCACAGTTCAAATTGACGTCGCATAATATAAAAAAAAAAAAAAAAATTGAGTCCAGAGTGGTACTCAAAATTTGATGAAAGAATTCAATGGAAGGAGAAAGAAAGAAAGAAAGAAAGAAAGAACGAAAAAAAAAATAATAATAATAATAACACAGCATTAACGAGAGAGACTCTCTTTTTTTTCACTCTCATTCTCTTTATTCTCATCTTCGTGCACAACTTTATTGGCTTATCGGATAACTAACTGTTGAGAATGAACAGAAAAAAAAAAAAAAAAAAAAAAAAAAAGAGAAACAATTGGACACATATCTGTACTTATATATGGACATTTACGTCTTTTTCTCCCTCGTACATTGAATGACAATAAATGCTAACGAGATAATTCACAATACATGAGAACAAAAAAAAATTTTTAATGATATATAAACGCAGTATAATTGGATTAAACAAGAAAATAATAATAATAATAATATAAATAATAATAATAATAATAAAATTAAAAATTGTCTATTTACATAAGATTATTTATTTTTTTTTTACCAATTATTTATTCAAAATAAAAATAAAAACAAATTGATATAATTAAAAATAAATTAAAATACAGTGAAGATTATTGAGAATAACTAGAATAATCTGATAATAATTTTAAAAAAAAAAATTTTTTTTCTTTTTTTTTTCGTTTTTTTTTTTTTGTTCAAGTTTTAAATTATTTCATTTGATTATTTATGTTTGTCATATTTATTATCTACGTAATATGATAAGACAATGGAATGGGAAACAACCTCAAATTTCAAATATTCTTGGTGTACTATCTTTATGATGAAGCATAATAATAAAGGCTAATTAGTTGGCAGCTTAATCTGTGTAGTTGGGGGGAGAGAAAGCATGTGGGGTAGTTATAAAGGGTATAATGTAAAAGAGAGAGGAATAAAATGAGTGACTGAATAAATGGGAAAAAGATAAAGATAAAGAGGGTGAGACAACGTGTAATAGAGAATGGCATAGCTCGTTATAATGTCGCGTGGTGCGTTAATGCATTAACGATATTGACCAAAGACTTCATCGAGGCGGTATCTCATTGTTCTCTCTTGCTTGTAGTGGGTGTTGAGTGTCCGAGACTATGAGTTATGTCGGCACTGCCACATACCACAATCACTGTTTCATATGTATACAGAACTATATGACTGATGGTTGTGTTCCCAACACACCAGATCATTTCACATCCACAAATCTCATGTTATCGAATACACATAATTTTTCTTCTTAACAACAACAATGACAATATTTTCAAATACACTCGACAATTTGAAAAATAAGAAAAAATTTAATCAAAAATACATTTATAATAAATTTTCTTTCTTCTCCATCTTCTTTTTCTTCTTCTTTTTATTTATTTATTTATTTATTCATTTTTTTTCTTTTTTTTCTTTTTTTTTATTGTGGATATTTTCGATTTTTGTATTGCACACGATATTTATATTATTATTATTATATATTTTTTTTTTTTCGTTCTTCTTGGATAATTGAAGGTGCAACACGTTCTATTGTATCAAAGTCAGTTTTGGTGTGGGCTCGTGTTGATATGATGAATTGTATCACATACACTTTTCTTTATTATTTTTTACCACTACCCTATTATTATTATTATTATGATTATTATTATTATTATTATTATTATTATTTGGTATTGTTTTTTTTCTGCTTTTTTGCTTTTTTTCTTTTTTTAGATATTAATTCATCATGTGAGCATTTACAGTGTGCGGGCAAAGATCCAATTTAATCATCAAGTATGAAAAAAAAAAAAAAAAAAGAAAAATTAATAATAATAATAAGAAGAAAAAGAAGAAGAAATAAAATAAATATATTATTTGGATGGATTTTTATATCGTCCAAGTTATTTTTACTTATTCAATTATATTAGTAGAGAATTTTTTTGATTTGTTTTTTTTTTTTCGTTTGTTTGTTAATAATTATAAGTTACTATTTATATTATATTTGTATTTTTATATATCTATATTGTTATTAATATTGAAATTGTTTAATTAAATTTTTTTTTCTCACTGTTTTTTTTTTAATCGTGATATTATTTGATTATTATGTAAACGAGTGTCAATGTGAATACGGGTGAATTTTCTTGACAAAAGTAAAGGGAAGATGAAAAAAAAAAAAAAAAAAAAAAAATGATCCACCTTTTCTTTGTCCTCGTTGCTTTGTCGTTTTTCCTTTTTTTGTTTTTTTTTTTTTTTGTTTTGCTTTTTATCTATCTTTTTTTTTTTTTTTCTTTTCATGGTCATTTTATTGTTCATCATCTTCTTGTTCTTCTCATTCGCTTCTATATTTTGCCAAAGATCTTTCTCATTTTCTTGTGCACTCACTCTCGTGAAACTTTCCCATCTCATGTCGAAGAATGATGACGATATGGAGCTGAGAAAACGGTGTGGCCGCACGTTTGCCGGAAATAACCACGTAATTCGCTTCCTTCGTTACGGGACATTAATTTCCCGAAACAAAAAAAAAAAAAAAAAAAAAGAGTAAAGATAATAAAAAAAATAAATAAATAAAAAAGGAGAAAGAAAGAATAGAAAAATAAAAAGACGAAGGATGATTGAAGGGTGAAAGAGAGAGATAAAGAGAGAGAGAGAGAGAGAGAGAGAGAGAGATAAACTTCGAAATCCCCATAAAAAAGTCTCGTTAAGTAACCTTTTTTTTTTGTTTTTTATTTTTTGTTTGCGTTGTTTATTCCATATTGTATTTGTGAATTGAAAACAAAAAGAAAAAAAAAAAGAAAAGTATACCCTTCTTTAAGACTATTTGAGAAAAAGTAGAATGAAAACAAATAAAGGTGAACAAAAAAATATAAATAAAAAAAACTAATATTAAAACTAAAACAAGAAGAAAATAAGAAAAATGAGTGATTGAAAAGGTTGGTAGATGAATATAATTGAATTATAGTATTGAGATTTAGTGATGGAATTGTGGGAGAGAAAAAAAGAGGTAAAGGTGAGTGTGTGTGTGTATACTATGATTAAAAAAAAAAAAAATGAGTGTATACGATGAATTTATTTTTTTTTTTTATTATAAAAGTCATGGATATATATGTTAAATATATCAGTTGTGTATATGCGATCCAAGATGGAATTTCTATTGTAAAAATCCATTCGCTCTAGTATAAATTTAAGGAGAATATAATATTCAGATAGGTAAATAAAAATTATCATTACCGACTGTGTCTTACATAAAATTAAATTATTATTTTGAGAAAAAAAAAAAAAAAAAAAAAAAAAAAAAAATCATCATAAATTTCTTTCTCATATTGTTACATTAATTCTTCATTTGATACACCGTGTTTGATAGGAAGAAAAAGAAAAAAAAAAAAAAAACAATTTATTTCTTCTTATATATTTCCTCTGGGTACACTTCACACCTTTTTATTTCAGTTATATCATTCATTTATTTATTTCTTTTATTTTTAATAAAACAACAATTGAATTATATCATCAAATAAATCCCAAATCTTCAACACAATTGATTACAATCATATAATAATACAAATAAGAGAAAAAAAAAAAAATACATAATAATAATAATAAATATATGGAAGAATTTTTAGTGATCCATCAGAAAAATATTTTTAGAAAATTATCTGGGGAAAAATATTTGGTGGATTTCATTCAAAGTTGAGACATAGATTTCAGAAAAGGAAGTCAAGTAGAGTTTTGAGAAATATATATATATATAGATGTTAAAGTTTGGGCGAGATAGTGTCAGTGATTGTTGGAGCATAGTAGTTGATGTGGTTGGTTACAAATAGTTAAATGCATATTTGTGCCAATGCTTTTTGTATAAAGTTTTATCATTTATAATCATATATATTCCATTCATTTATTTAAAAAAAAAAAAGTTTAAACAAAAAAATTAATATTAAATAATAAATGGAGTATTTTTTTAAAATTATTTTTTGTTTTTTTTTTTATTTTGAAGAAAAAATGAGAAAAATGAGAAAAAAAAAAAATTTATTGATTAGAAAAAAAAAATTGTTATTATTATATGGATAAATAAATAAATGAGATCTTTACTGTCCGTAAAATATTTGAGCTTTTATTTTTGCTCGTATTTCTTTTCTTGTTAACTTGAAGGAAAAATAAGAAAAAAAATAATAAAAAGAGAAAAAAAAAAAAAAATCAGTTAAAAAAAATTGTTATTAATGATAAAAAAAAAAAAGAAATGTTGAATTGTGTAAATGTAAAAATGTAATTTTTCATAATTTGCGGAAGTTGTGGACATATTTTTTTCAGTCCGGTTAATTTATAACGCACAACACGATCCAAGTGGAAATGGTATATTGGTGGTCAGACCGCGTATTCACATACGCTCACACACATCTACACTGGGTGGGACCCACATCAAAAGACAGACGGTTAACTGGCACTTAAAATCAATTCGAGCATTAATAAAATAACAGTACAACGATATATATAACACTATTATATTCAATTTGAATATACGTGTTGTTATATTCAATGTACAACTTCAACTGTGAATATTATTATCCATATATGAATTTCATATAATTAATATAAAATATATCCACACATATATACATAACATACATATGTATATTTTAATTGTCATACAAATTACATAGACACGTACAGATAAATATCCACTTGACAAAGCGTGAATGACACGTTATTATATGCTTGACACACTAACCTTCTCTCTTTGTTTCGTGTTAATTTATCATAAATAAGTATCGTACCACACAAATATCAATGAAATAAATTTGAAAAAGAGAAAAATATTCTTTTTCTCTTCCTATCTATTTTTTTGTTTTTTTTTTTTTTTGTTTTTTCCACTTTTTCACACTTTTACTCTTTCACTCTTTGTATATTTTTATGATTAATTTAATTCGAAACGTTTATCCTATACAGTCATCAATATTTTCTTTTCTTCTCCTTCTTATTTTTTCAACACATTTTTTTTTTTTTTTATCTTTCCCACCTTTGCGTCAACTGAAGCAGCTTTATAAAAGTGATATTATTATCAGCTCTTTTTGCCATCATTCGTTTTTTTTTGTTTTTTCTTCTCTCTTTATTTCTTTCTTTTATTCTTTTCTCTTCTTTTTTTTTTTTTTTTTTTTTTTTCATATTTACTTCTGGAAGCTAAATCCCAATAGAAACATTAATCCTCAGTTGTGGACGTTCGCTGAGAATATCCTTTTTTTTTCTTTTTCTTTTTTTTTCACGTTTGTATAAACGAGTATGTATATACCTATATATTTGCGATATATATATGAGAAAAAAAAGAAAATTTATTTACAAAATACACTTTGACATCATATGTGGCAAGTTCAAATGGCTACCCAATCCCCAATTAAATTTCTATTTTTGCTTATTTTGATATAAAAAAGAAAAAAAAAAAAAAAGTTCAAAAAATATATATACATATATTTTTGTTTATTCTTCATACTGAGAATATTACTGATAATAATAATTTAAAAAATAAAATCCCATGTGCGTGTGTGTGTGTGTGTGTGTGTGTGTGTGTGTGTGTACAGTGTCATTGATAAATCTTTGATATTGGAGAAAGAGACATGACGGAATCTCTAGTGACTCGTAGATCCTTAATCGATAAATTTCGCTCTAGGGATATGTCTTGAAATTGGCTTGGGATTATCGCCCCCACCCTTTTTTTTTCCTCATTATTATTATCATTATTATTAGTACTACTACTACTACTATTTTTCTTTTTTTCTGTCAATCTCAAACTCGTCCTTACATTATCCACTCTCACGTGTCACCCTTCGTCAAAAAAAAAAAAAAAAAAAAAAAAAAAAAAAAAAAAAAAAGTAATAGAATAAATTATTATTATTGGTATTATTATTATTATTATATTTTTTTTCTTCTTGTGAATGATCACAAGATAGAAAATATGTGAGAATATAAATTATTCATCCCATTACATTGTACATATCACATTGTATTTATACATATATGATTTTGCGTGATAGTGATGGTGGTGGTGATGATCATTTCAGGTAAAAGATTTATGATAATTTTAGTATGAAAGAAAATCGAGTCTACATTTCGTATCGTAAAATTTCGAATGCATAATATAACACCTGAGTTTCGTGTGAATTCACATATTTACGTATACATATAAACCTGGTACATACCACTAGGGTATGAGACGTCGACAGGGGAAACGAGAGTAGACGTGAGATTTCGTTGGAAAACTCAGATGCTATAGCAATTTTCATTCGACTTCGTGCATTGGCATTTGCTTTATACATATATATATATATATGTGTGTGTGTGTATATATACAAAATGGTATGGTGACGATTGTCACGCGAAACACGCGTGACCTGAGGATATTACCAAGTTCCGAGACGTTTCGTGCCCACTCGTAAAATTTACCCTTTCGTTGATTCCTTTTCTTGTGCATGCCAATATCAATATAGATAATGAATAAATATAAACATAAAGAGTAAGCATATGCAAATGATTATTTTGCGAATGAAAAATTGACGAGAAAATAAATAAATAAATAAATAAATGAATAAATGAATATGTTAATAATAAAATGAATGGAATTAAATGTTTTTATGATAAAAATCAAATCTTAAAAAGTGAAAAAAAAAAAAAACAAACAAATGAATTTTTATTTAAATTAAACTTGAATAAATACTATGATGCATTTTGTGAATTTATCAATGTGTGATGATGTAATAAATCATATGAAAAAAGTAAGAAAAAGAAAAAAAAAGAACAAAAGAATTAAAATTTAATTTAATCAGTGTATTTTTGTTTTTTTTTTTTTATTATCACATTAAAAATCTATATCGTATATTTTATTAATATTTTCTAATTTCTCGTTCTTCTTACAAAGTTGAATGTGGTTACTCTGATTTTTGTACAAATGAAATTTATAAAAGGAAACAAAGAAAAAATATATATATATATATATATATATATATATGAGTATAAGATTGACGTTGTCCCCCTCTTGAGCATCAATTTCCCTCATGACATCCTCAACTGTACTTATTCCCCTTGTTTTATTCCTTTTTTCCCATACATTTTCCCTCTACACACTCTCCACATTCACCATATCACATTTTTCTACAGGAATTCAAATTTACTCTTCTTTTGTATGCATTACAGAAAATCATTTTCTTTTATGATTTTTCTATTTTTATCTCTATACAATTTTCATCTTTTCTTTCTTTCATTCTTTTATTATTATCTCACTCTCTCTCTCTCTACAATTTTTTTCCTTTTTTCCTTCCACGTTCCTTCACCCTCTTCTACTTTTTTTATTCTTCCCTTCTTACTTTTCATCTCATTGATTGTTCACAAATACTCGTCTTTTGAATAAAGAAATTTCTCTTTTAATTTTCATTTTACTGAAAACTCCAATGTGAAGTCAAGAGGAAATTATCGACAGAGAAAATTGGATTAATTTTTGGTCCAAGCATTCAAATACTCTTCTGTTTTCTCGCTCTTTTTTTTTTTTTTCTTTTTTTTGTCATGCGTGCTATACACTACTATACCTTTATAGTAGTGAGTAGTAGGAATGGCAGTATGAGACTTCACACTGGATGGAATTCCCTCCGGCGTGTCTATTAAAACTGCAGTCAGCGTCGAATGTCGAATGCAACGGACGTGCGACGGATACTGGAGTGGTGCAAATGCACGACATACATTGCACACCGTTTCTCGCCACCACCTACTTTTTCACTCCTTCTTTACAATATATATATATATTTTTTATTTTTTATTATCATATAACATGTAATAGACGAGACGCGATGCATCAATCGTCACATAAAATACGAGAGAAATAATAATAAAAAAAGGAATAATAATAAATCATTGACATATAATACACGAATCTATAATTGAATTTATACCAAATGTTTATTATTATTATTATTATTAATATCATCACTTTATTTTGATTATCGTAAATTGACAATGGCAATAAATACGACGCGTAAATAAATTTATGGTGTAAATAAAAAATAAAATTGAAATATAAATAATTTTATTTTTATTATTTTTTTCTTTTTTATTATTTATTTTTTATGATTTTTTGTTTGTTTTTGTTTTTGTTTTTGTTTTTTTTTTTTTTGATCTACAAAATAATAAATAAATGGATAATGAATTCTTTAGTGAATATGGTCTGATGCAGTGACGAAAATGCACTTGTGCAATATTGCACAGTGCACAAACAGTGAATAAGTGTTCAGTGGTTGTTATAAATATAATAATAAATAAAACAATGGTGATAAAAATGGAGGAGTAAAATATTTCGATTTTAAAAAAGAAAAAAGAAAAAAAAAAAAAATTGTGACAGCGATGAATTTACACGAATGGAAATATGTAATTATCAAATGGGGTGATTTATTAAAATTCTACATTAATGACATTGATCCTTGATAAATATTAATATAAAACAAAAAAAATATATATATATATATATATAATAAGAATAAAAATAAAAAATAAAAGTGTTCGAATATATATAATTATATAATCAGTCATCACAAAAATGATGACAAATACAAATAATAATTTAAGTGAATATGAAATAAAAATTTGTTTATTGCTTGATGATCCTGAAAATCTTGAGGATCCACGTACAGCATCATTGAGACGAATAAGTTATGGAATAATATTACCCGCCATCTGTTGCCTAGGAATTATTGGCAATATACTCAATCTCGTTGTACTTACACGACGTAATATGCGTGGCACAGCGTATATTTATATGAGGGGTGAGTGTTCATTTTCATTATATAACAAATAGAAAAAAAATAAACACATAAAAAAAAAAAAATAATAATAAATAATAAATAATGAATATAAATATATGAATAAAAAATTTCTATACATAAATAATAAATGATAAATATTTTATTCATACATTTAATATTTGTTTTATTTTTTATTAATTTTCTTTTTTTTTTCTTTTTTTTTTTTTATCTATTTCATATTTAATCATTTATTATTATTATTTATTATTTATGTATTTATTTATTTATTTTTTTTTTTTTTTTCGTATTGTAAATAAATGAAAATACACATTGAGTCATTATTTATCGGTGGAGTGGTGTTTAGAGTCATTTGCGCGACGTTTTTCACCACCCTCGCATTGCCATAGAATAATGGGTCAAAAGAGGGATGAAGTGTATAGGAGGGTGAGTGTGTGAGAGAAAGGTGAGGAGACAGAGAAGTGTGGCAAGAGAGAGTGTGGGGAGTAGGACACTTGGCATTGGGGATAATTGGTACGAGGGCGTTCGTACATTTTGTTCGCGGCAACAAAAAAAAAAAATAATAATAATAATACAAATAAACGAAAAAAAAAAAGAAGCAAAACCGACATTGATCCTATCTACTACACACACCCATAGACATACACACATACACACATTTATATTTATTAATACAACTCTTGTACATTTACAGTTGACTGAAACATTAATTATATAAATAATATCGATTAATATTTTACATTTAAATTATTTTACTATCCATTAAATTCATTATTCACTTGTTTATTTATAAATCAATATATTTATTTATCAATTAAATCAATTATAAATAATAAAAAGTAATAAATTCAATTATATTATTATCATATAAATATATATATATATATATATATATATATATTTTTTTTTTTGTTTTTTTTAATTTCATGTTGTTTGGTCACATTACCAGCCCCATATTATCTCAGTGGTCTGTTAATATTACCTGACTCATAGTGAATCACGAAACAGAGGCTAAGAGATGGTTTGCGTGTGATGTACAAAGTAAAGGAAAGTGTAAAAACAAAAAATACCAGTGAGGAGGAAAAGCAGAGGTGGGTTATAGTGGAGAAGTGGCTGAGTAGTATCGGATGAAAGTGGATGCAAGCAATCGTGTGGCTTCTCTCACGAATTAACACGGATTACCGGGGCATTACGGGGCGAGGTAATAAAGTACTTGAATATATCCCACCCAGTATAGAAGAGGAAAGAAGAATAGGTGGGACAAGAGGGGATGGAAGGGAGGGGAATGAGTAGGTCGGGGAGGATGGAATGGAGAATTGTATGAGAAAGTAGTCAAA
Organism: Dinocampus coccinellae; assembly: GCA_963920625.1. Lineage (NCBI taxonomy): Eukaryota > Metazoa > Arthropoda > Insecta > Hymenoptera > Braconidae > Dinocampus > Dinocampus coccinellae. The sequence continues at coordinate 8,675,182 of OY987185.1, read as the reverse complement.
TGCGAGGTGGAAAGATAGAGACGTCGATCTGAATGAGTGAGATAGACAGAAGTTAAGGCACGTGGAACACTTCGTGTTGTGCTTCTATAGAATGACGAGAGAAGCTCATTCACAATACGATATATATATATATAAAGTGAGAACCGACAAAAGCTCTGTTGTCGTAAGATTCTAGTGTGACGAGAAGTCAAGCGAATAGAATAGGGAGAAAAAAAAACAAAAAAAAAAAAGTAAAGGAAGAAAGAAAGAATGAATGGGGAGAAAGAAAAGAAAAAAATTAACACGGATGAAAACACAGGAATAAAAAGAAAAAAGGAAGAAAAAAAAAAAAAAAAGGTTAAAATAAATTGCAAGTGCTTAGAGTACACAAAGTGATGCGTTTATAGAAATGTCTATACATGAAATTTTTTTTTTTTTTTTTTATTTATTTAAAATTGATTATTACGTGATAAATAATTGAATTATATATATTTGATAATTGAAATAATAATATAAAATTGAATCATAAGTATATTGTATAATTTATATATTTTTATTATCAAATTTTTATTGTTGTATTTTATTGTATTTTTTTTTTCTTATAAAAATCATTGAGAGAAAAAAAAAAAATAAATATATTTATATGTATAGTAATTTAAATTGACTTTATATTGCATATGAAAAATTGTGTGCCATGAATAATATATAAGTGATATTTATTGTTGATTTCTGTATATATACAAATATATGTAAAAAAAAAATATATATATATATATAAAGGAAAGGAAAAAATCAAATAAGATATGCATAAACGACTATATATAAGAGTCATATGAAAATATATATGGAAAAATATTGTGGCTACAGAGAATGAAAATGACAAGCAACAAACATTTGCTGGCGTTGAATATCAAAACCCGCCATTGCCTTTTTCTGTTTTTTTCCATGTGTTTGTGTGTGTGTGTGTGTGTAGAGATTTTATTCGGAAACGACGATGAAATGTAGTAAGTAGAGCGGAAATAAAAGTCACATGCAATAGTCAAGAAAAAGTAATTCAAATACGCATATCTATATATAAATGATAATATCGAACATAAAATTATTTCTACATTAAGGATTTATCGTATTTAAAAAGAGATAAACCAAAAAATGATGATATATTATTGCAAGAATAATTAATTAACTTGTGGAGAAAATGATAGAATGAAGAATAATAAGTGATACAAATGAAATGAAATAAAATACATAAATAAATAAATAAAAAGTTTAATTAATTTATCTAAATATTAATTCTATATAAATATAATGAAATTAATATTGAATTGTACTTTACATTCATTTTAATTTATAATTAATACTAAACTTCTATCCATCGTGATATTCAAGTTTCGTGTGTTACACTTGGATAAATTCTGTGACAGTTTCAGCTGGTGACTTATGCACACAGTGAATGTTTGTTTGTTATATAAATACAGTTGTTGTACATCATTACTTAAGTTTGAGTTGGAAAATAGGAAGGTTGGATGGAGAAGAAACTCCATCATCTTGGTACAATGAAAATTGATTTTATGTATGTTGGGTATACGCTCATCACCGATGAACAACAATGACAGGGAGTGAAATTGTGAGGTTGTAGAAACAGGGGCGGAAAAAAAAAATGAGATCGTGAAAACGAAAAAAAAAAAAAAAAAAACGAGTGATGACGATACATTATACATGGGCAACGTGACGTTTCAAAATTTTGCAATGTTGCCAATTAGATGGAATTTTGTATTTGGCGCACAAAAGGAATATAAATGTTATATATTTTTTTAAAATCTTCACAGGTCGAGGACGCTGTTACATATATATACACACACACATACACACATACACGTAGTAATAAATTTTCCTCCAGATTTTCGTTTCTTACTTTACAGAGCCAGTGTATGTGTATGATGTGTATTATTTATTTTATTTTTGTTATTTATTTATTTTTTTTTCTCTTCTCGTTCGCTTCTATCCTATTTTTCTCGTTCGTCTCGATGTATTTTTTTTTTTTTTCATGTTTTCTTTATTTTTTATTTTTATAAATGCAATATATTACTTTTGAGAAGTATGAGAAGGGGTAAAGAAGAAAAGGACGACACGGTGGTGAGATGGGTGGAAGTGGTGGAGGAGTGAAAAAAGTGTTGGAGAATAGTGATTTATTAGAGTGCAGTGAATTCAGAAATTGTTTCTTGTATTTTTGAAAAAAGATTTACGGTTGTGATGTTTACTCTCAAAGCTGTTGTAATTTTTTTTGTTTTTTGTTATTTGAAATTTTTGTTTTTTTGTTTTTCTCTTCAATTATTCATAATGTTGTATTTTATTTATATTATTTCAATTTTTTATTTAATTTAATTCACAATACGAATTATGAACAATAATTTTCAACAAAAAATAAATTTTAATATAATTTTTTCATAATAAAATTTATCTAAATTTTTTGATATATATAAAAAAATAATCTCAATTGTCAATCTCATTTCTATTGAAAATCAATTGAAATACAATAAAAATATATCATATTCTATTTTTACGATTTTATCATATTAACAATTCACTTTTACTTATTTTCCACTCTTCTCCACTTCTCATTTAATGTATAACCCAAAAATTGCATTTTAGATATTATTATCCAGTGACCGCATACATTTTTCTTATATACCATGTACAACTTATACATTGGATGAAACGATTACTTCAGGTTATTTCATTCCATTCATTTTTTTACCCGACATTCCCCTTTTATATTATTCAATCCGAATTTATACATTGTCATATCAACTACAAATCAAATATATCAACGGGTGAAAAACAAAAAAAAATAAATAAATAAATAATTTCACCGAAAAAAATGAAAAAAAAAAAAAAAAACAAACAAAAACAATAAACAAAATAAAACAAAAATTATATACTCAACTCTCATAATAATTTTATAATGATAAATAATAATTAATTATCTTTTATATATTTATTCATTTATTATTTTTATAATAATAATAAATTTTTATTTTTTATTTTTTATTTTTTATTTTCTATTTTTTATTTATCTATTGTAATTTCTCAATATAGACACGGTATATTCTTATCATGCTCTATGACATTATTATTCCATTATATACCCGAAGAAAACCTTCAGGGAATTCCAGTTGGGATGATACGTAGAGAATGGAGATCAGAGGGCAACACCGACAGGCGATTTCATCGAGAGAACAATGTATATTTCTATCAAGTATATATATACGCATATATACAAGTATATATGGTATACACTGTGACCCCAAGATATTATCGATATTTATGTGTTATTTGTCTCTCACGCCTTTTTCAACCGAAGAAAATATACATATCAATATACGAGGAAGAAAGGGAAAGGTAAAAGGGAGAAAGTGAAAAAAAAAAAAAAAAAACAAACAAACAAACAAATAATATTAATAACAATAATAAAATTGAATTAAATATAAAATAGAAATAAATGGGGATTATATATTTGAATTGTATTTTAATTGATGATATATATTGGATTTTTTTTTTGTTTGTTTTCTTTTTGTTTCATTTATAATTAATAATATCAATAGTTTAAAGTAATCAACAGTTGTAATACTAATAACTGAGAAGACAATGAAGAGGAGTAAGGAAAAATATTCAAGTGAATTTTAAATATGTAAATTTTATTAATATTTATTCATTTCATTAAATTGCAAAATTATTGTAATATTATAGCAAACTGTGATATGATCATCATGTAAATTCAAGATATTTATCAAGATAAAATGAAATTATTTTTTATATTATTTTTAATTTAACTCCAACTATTTATCATTGATTAATAATTCAATAATTAAATAAGAATTATTAAAAATAGAGAAAAAAATTACATTATACATTTGAATATATCAAAATTTTTTTTTTTTCCTTTTCATTTCTTTCTGTTTTTTTTTTTTTTTTTTTTTTTGCGGTGAAGAATGCGGGGGTAAATTATGCTATAAAATCTGTAACGTACACGTCAAATCCCCGGGATTTTATATAATATAATAATACTGCGGGAAATGTTTCACAAATGTTTTTAGAACGAAAGATTAATAGTCAGACAGAGAAAGATGACCGGTATTAAATGAAAGGAAATGAAAGAGATGAGAAACTCGAGTGCAGTCATTCCTCATCCCCTTCTTTCTAACTCTCCCTCTGTTTCCTTTCTTTTTATTACATATACACATACACATATACATATATAAATATATTTGGAGTCTCTTGACATTTTTCATGGTGAAAAAAAAAAAAAAAAACCGCGTCCCATGAGGAAAGATTACACAATTCGTATGCGACAAACATCCAGTGATCTCACTCTCACATTTTCTTCACTGCGATTCAACTTCTCACCTCTTATCATTTTCCACTCGCACACCCCACAACAAACACTACAAACACACATACACACACACACACACACATACACATAAGTACGAAGCTATCAATTTACCGAGGAGAAGAGAACCATTTTAGAAAAATAAAAAAAAATAAAATTTGGAATATATAAAAGAAAATTTTAAATGCGTGTTGTATATTTTCATTATTTTTCCACATTTATTATTGTATATATATATATATATATATACATTTTTTTTTATTCAAGAAAGTCGTATGTGACATATATTAAACTGAAAAAAAAATTTTGGAAATTTTATTATGATTTTTATTTACTCACCAAAGCAGGGTAAAAAAAACAAAATTGAGACAAAGATAATGAAAAATTGTGTGAACTACTGACGTGAAAATCTCATTTCACATGGAGTATATTATGGAGAAAAAAATAAAAAAAAAAAAATAAATAAATAAAAAGATGGGAAAAATGACACGGGGATAAAAAAAAGTAAAATTGATATTAAAAATAGAAAAAATAAAAATAAAAAAAAATTTGATAATCATAAATATATAAATGAATAGTTCAATTATTTTTCATTACACATGTAGATAATATATGATTTTTTATTGTTTTTTTATTTATTTATTTTTTTTTCTTCTCAATTTCATGTGAAAATATATATAATTAATGATTTAATTTATCTATGATTTTAACTTTGGATATTTTCTATTTTGTTATGAATGCAAGTTTAAATGACTGTTATCAGTGAATTCTCTTTTGCACGGATATAGTTAAATAAATATATATATATAATATATTTGCATACAGCTGCTATATAAATTTCCTTATCCGTAATATAAAATATATATTTATATATCGTAAGTATAGTGCAAACGGTTGGAATATAATACTTTGTTGAGACGCCCTATAGCCAAGTTATATACAACGCAATGTTTGCATTTTGTATGCAAGCACATGGTCGATTTTATGTAAACACATACACACACACACACACACATATATATATATATACATTACTGAATAAATATCCATATAATTATACATTGTGTCAAATTTAAAGTGATACCATTGGGAAATATATTGACAATATTTAATGTTGCATGTATAGGAAATAAAAATATTCGTGAAATGATGGAAAAAAAGAAAAATAACTCACAATCAAAAATTTATTTTATTCTTGTCTTGAATAATTCTTTTTTTTTATTTGTAAATATAAAATTATTATTATTATTATTATTATTATTATTATTATTATTATTTTGAAATATTTCCAAAGGGTCTCGTGAATTTTCAAACGTCACGTAAATGATTGTGACATGGATCGTTACAAAAACGTGTAAAAGAAAAGGAAATGGATGCAAGTCAGTGATAGAGTAAAATTAGTTTCAAAATTGCAAATATATATAGAAAACCATTGTCGTACATACATACGGTTCGTTACCGTTCAATTCTTTGGATCCCTCGTATACGGTAAATGAAATTAAGAGTGAAGGTATTATATATATTCCCCCTTTTTTGCGTGTCCCTTTCTCGCTCATGCAATCAACAGAACGAGAATAAAGATATATATATATATATTTTTTTTCTGTACTTCGTTTTTGTTATTTGAATTGCTTTACTCAAACACATTTTTTTTTTCTTTTTTTTTTCCAACCCCCAATTTTTTATTTTATTTTTTCAGTTTTAGTTATCCCGTTCCTTCACTACCTTTCACAACTTTCTCTTTTCACACTTTTTTTTTTTTCTTATTTCTTTTCTTTTCTTATGTACAATATAAACACGTGATTCTCTATTTTTTCCTTTTTATTTTTTTTTCTTTCAGTTATAATTTCTAAAACCCTCAGCTTTTTACGATCATCACTCTCTTACTAATATAAACTCCAAGTTAATTACCAATTATTTCAAATGATCGATTTATCTATCAAGGGTGAATGCCAATCGCACATGTCTTCTCGAACGTAATCATTTTTTTGGTATTTTATTTTTATTTTTTTTTCTTCTTTTTTTCCCCCACAATGCCCTATTATATTTTTTTCCTGCGTTTCCTTTCATTTTATTTATTTTTCCTCCATCCATTACAGTGTAGAGCCATCGATAAACCATCAAATGCAGATATGATTTGCTCTAAATATATATATTAAAGATGATGAAAGAATATAAAAAAAAATAAATGAATAATAAACTCGGCGCAACGTTGAATCACTTTTATTTCATTTATATTGTTTGTTTTTCTTCATTTTTTTTTTTTTCTTTTTATAATTTTATATGATACCACCACCTGTGGCACAATAAATATATATAATATTTATTTCCTATCAGTGTAAAAATATTTTTCATATATTTTTTTTAAAAATAATATTTTATGATTTGAATTTTTTATCTACAATAAATTGACAATCTCTGACACTTTTTACCAATCAAATATTCAGTGGAAAAAGTATATTGTGTGTCAGACACACATATAATAAATATATATATATATATATAAAGTAGTAAGGATATATATTTGATATTAATTTTATTTTATAACATGTGATAAAAATATATTTGTCAATATAAATAATGTGAAAATTGTGATTAATAATAGTTTTTAATATCAATGTTTATTACATTTTGTGGCATTTATGAGTTTTCATAAAAAATTTCATCCTGCATGCACTGACCTCAAAACTTTTTACTTTATCATTCTATATATAAATATGTGAACATAACTCTAGGAGTATTTTCAACAGGTTTCTACCAGCTCTATTAATTTCTTGATGGTGACATCTTTTTCTTTATTCATTATTATTATTATTATTATTATTATTATTATTTATATCTTTCTTCTTCTTTGCTCACACACTCAGTATAAATTCTCTCTCGCTATATCCACTGATATTATATACACACAAGTGTTAATGTACACGCCGTCACACACGCACGTAGATAATATATCTTTGAATTAAATTCCACTCTTGAAAATTAATCCAATAATAATAATTCTCTTCAACTTGGTATTAATAATGACCTCATTTATAATACGGAATCTTAATCTGATTTTATTGTTTTCCTTTTTTCCTTTTTTTTTTTTTTTTTTTGTTCTCTTTCTTCTTTTTTTATCATTTCATGAAAATGTGTATTATTATTTCGGAATGAAATTCAAGTTTTCTCTGTTCATATATTTACACACTTTATAATTTATATAATTCACAAATTCATTTCAATAAATTATTCATATTTAGATTTTTCATTTATTCCCTTTTTATTTATAAAATCATTTTTTTTTTCCTTCTTCTTCTGCTTCTTCTTCTTCTTTTCTTTAAAAATTCATAATCTATTTTTTATTATTATTACTTTTTGATAATTCATTATTCTTCCTTTTTTGTTTCAATTTTTTATTTTTTATTTTGTCATTCTTAAACTCTTGAAGAGTCTTGAGAAGTTTGTACTGCCCTAAAGAGTATTTAGATACCTCACCCAAGAGAAAGAAGAAAAAAAAAAAAAAAAAAAAAATTTCAACTCACTCAATTCACTTTTCTTTTTCCCATCTACCACGCGTTTTCTCGCTTTCTCTCCCTCTTTTACAATTTCACAGTTTTTCATGTTTGCTCACTGATGTTGCCTTTTTTATTCTCACCACTCACTGCATTTTCCATCTCTTTGTCTTCTATTCTTTCTCTCTTTCTTTTTATTCATATATATATATATATATCACCACAACCAACTTTGTTCTCCGGAGTATCATTTATGTTTTGTTGCCACCTGTCAACAGGTTTTCCTACGTCGGCTCCCAAAGGACTGACTGCATTAAAAAAATGGAAAAAAAAAAAAAAAAAAAATATCAACAAAACACATACACTTTAATATTCTATCACCTTGTAACTCTCATTTATCACATTTTAGTTATCATCACTTTTTTGTCAGTATTTTTTTTTTCTTTTTTTTCTTTCTTTCTGTTTCTTCATTTTTTTTTTATTTTTTTTTATTTTTTTTTTATCACTACCATTTTATTAAATTATAAAAATTATTATTTTTTATTTATCTATCACAATGTACATTTGAATATTATCAAGTTATCACTTAGCCATATAACTAAACGGCGCTTATAATTTTCTTTGGAGGAGGGGAAATGGTGAGAATTGTGCGCAATAACGTCGGTGTTGGCCGGGATATGAGAGAACGATGAAGGAACGTGCGTTGTCGTCGTCACTTGTTGGGTTATATATATATATATATAAGTAGGGGAAGTGAGGTTGGAGACGAAAGAGATATTAACAAAGAAATATGATGTTAGAGTAGGAAAATAATAAAAAAAAATATGACGAATGAGTGGAGTGGCGTATGATATGAGGATGTAGAAGTGGCACGTGGAGCTTACCAATAAATACTCGACGAATAAAAAATCATTAACTTTATTTCCTCGCCAGAAAGAAAAAAAAAAAAAAATTCATCTACTTATTACATTTTGTTTTTACTCTTGAAGTTTGGTGATTTCTTCTTTTTTTTTTTGTTCTTGTTTTTTTTTCTTCGTGCTCTGGTGTGGTTTTTTTTTTTTGTTATTTCTCCACGTTAAAATCACGTGATTTACAGGTCTAAAGAGGTGAATGTATATAGATATGGGAAAATGTGCGAGCATTAACGATGGTATATGTTTAGAGGATGGAGGTGATAGTGCGGGAAAGAAGAATGAGGGTTGGATTTAGGAGCGATTTAAATTACCGCGTGCCGAGCGCATCGTCGATAAAAAATATATATATATGTATGTATATACATAAGATTATTATTATATGGTAATGTGAATCGGCGAGTGGGAGTGTGGGCACGTGGAAAAAAATTTGAGGGTGGAAAATAAAAAGGGAAAAAAAAAAAAAAAAAAGGATAAAATGTGAATTTGATCGATGAAATTGGGTGGATAAATCATTGGATCATGTAGAAAACAAATCACTTGGTAGTTTCACGTTGGATTTCACTTTTAACTGATAAAAAAAAAAATAAATAAAAAAAAAAATTGATAAATTATTAATAAATTTTGGACTTTTTTTTTTTTTTTTTTTTTCGTTTTTTGCTTTTTACTTTTTGTTTTTTTCTATGAAAATAAGAGAATCAAAGTAGTTTATGATTCTATTGTATATGTTAAGCATGAATATGTTAATATAAAAATGTTAAATAGTGAATATTGAATTAAAATCGAGTTGAGAAAAATTGGATTGGCTTTTATATACGTGCAATGGCGTGTAAAAATAAAGATAAAGAAGTGTATATAGTGGTAATTGCATGTAACAATTGTGTGTGGTATTATATTTTTTCGTATAAAAGCCAAGTAAAGTAGTGACGATCTGAGCCGCGCATATTGTACGAAGGGTAAAATTGTACGAAAGTGGTAAGGATCGTAATTTAAATGTCGTCCCCTCTTACAATTACCCAACTCTACGTCTCCAACCGCTAACCCATCACTGTCGAACTCCACTGTCGAGAGAGCAATTCCAACTAATGGACGAACCATTGGGTGAACGTAAAAGTTTTACGAGTTCAATATTATCGAGGGATGTTGCTTCAAAATGATATGTTCGTGTGCACTTATGTGCCTCAGAATGAGCCAACTATTTCGTTCAATTGCGCAGTGGATTAAAATTGAGTTATGATTAAAACCATGAGAAAAAATAGAGAGAAAAAAGAGAAAAAAATGTGAACATCAACGTGACGTAAAGCGCGACACATAAATTCTTGTGTTTTTTTTTTTTTTTTCCTCGAGTTCATCCATTTACTAATTTAGTATTTTATTTTTATTGCATATCCATGAAAATTCGATTTATCATGTCGGTATTACAGTAAATTGTTGCCGACTGAAAATTATTGTAGCTCAAATGGTAATAGTAGAGGGGATGTTATAGATTTTGTGAATTTTATCAAATTTTCTGCATTATCGATGGAAAATTGTGGGAAATGGAGATTTTTTTATTTGGATATAAGTGAAAAGAAGTGGATCAGAAATTTACTGTTGGTAAAAATATTTTGTTATTTGTGAGTAATAAGAGGCTTTAACGTCAATCGTAAAAATTGAGAATTGATATGTGTAGGGGTAGTGTTTATCATTATTTTCTACTAGTAGACATGATATTACCTTGACCAGACTTCAATTGCATCATTAGAAATGGAAGAAATTTATAGATTCATTATACCAAATAATTGCATAATAATATGGTACAATATCATCGTATATCTTATTTTATTGACGAGAATATTATGGAAATGAGGGGGGGAAAAAAAAAAATATTTTTTTTTTACAACCGTCTTGTTATTAAGATTACGATAAAACTCTTTTTTCATTTTTTATTTCTCCCTATCTGGTCTATAATTCATATAAATGATGATGACAGTGTCATGATAGGTTTAGAGACGTGACCTCACAAAATTTTTTATAACTCGTCTGACAAAAGTGCTATACTATACATCGACCTTTTCTACTTGATGTTCACACACAACAACACAATTTACATCGGATAATAATGTAAACGAAATAAAGTTTATTTTATTATTATTATTATTATTATTATTATTATTATTATTTTCGTTATTTATAGCGTATGTTCATCTCTCGATTTCCTTTTTTTTTTTGTTTAAGCTGCGAAATTTCCTCATTTTCACTACCGACGTGAATGCGGGAAAAAAAAAATAAAATCCTCAACTTAACCGTAGCATTTTAACTTTTTTATTTCTTCCTTTTCACACCTTATATTTTATTTCATTTTATTTATTTTTATTATTATTATTATTTTTTTTTTTTTTATTTTTATTTTTTTTTCGTATCAGTTTTATATGGTAATCCAACTTGATCCCCATTGAAATCTTGAAATAAGTCGCCGCAACGGTTTTGTATTTGTGTCTTTTTTCTTTTCTATTTCTTTCCTTTCAAACTATTTTCAAGAATTTTCTTGCTGTATTCCGTTATTTGGATCACACTCTATTGTACCACATATAATACGTAAATAAAAAAAAATAATAATAATAAAAATAAAAAAAATAAACAAACAATAAAAACCAAACGAATATATAAGGGATGAAAAAATTCGTGGTAAATTTTTTATTTCCTCTTCTATAATTTAAACAAATTTCATATGATATTCAAAATACTTTTACAATTACATACGTATATGAATATTGACATGTATAAAATTCATGTCGATATTTTGACAATGACAACTTGGATTTTATGTTAAAACAGTTGAATGAAGTCACACACACACACACACACACACACACACACACACACACACACACACACACACACACACACACACACACACACAACGATAACGTACTTGTAATTTTTTTTTTCTCTTTTTTTTTCCAATGTACACGCTCTAATTGTCATGATTTTCTTGTCGACGATAAATACAGGCGGTAATTTAGTGTCAACAAATAAGTGCCGAGAAGTATGCACAACTGTCGCTCGAGACACAAATGAATTCAGTTATTAAAGCCAAGTTCGTAACTGTATACTTGAAATAGTGATAAAATAAAATAAAATAAAATAAATTGAAATCTATAAAGAGGAGAAATTGATTACATTAGCAGTCAACAATATAATTGAATCAATATAAATGATTGATATGTATTTATATTTTTTTTCTTTCCTTATCTGTCAAAATAAATTATTTTCTTACGCAATATCAGAGACAAGTAGTATAAGCCGAACAATATCAGACATTTAATTCAGTTATATAAAAAGAATAATAGATTGTAGTAATACTAGTTGTAGTTATAGTAGTGGAAAGTGAAAAGAAGTAGGAGGAGTGAAAGAGGGATAGTAAAAGAAATATATATAACATGGCAATCATATAAATTTATTTCACCCTCTGTTTTTGTTATTATCTCACAGGATACTCGGCGGCGGCGTTGTTGGCAATATTTTTCTGCATCCCTTTTGCCCTACGTGTACTCATCCACAAAGAAACCGGAAGATGGAGCAATTGGTTGCAGGCATTTTATCATGCTCATTTGGAACTTTTTCTCGGCAATGGTTGTCTTGGTAAACAAACAAAAAAAAAAAACAAAACATTAAATAATTAATAAAATACTCTGTCTCTACATGAAAAATATTAATGAATTAATCTATTTATTTATTTATTTATTTATACAATAACTACTATACTTTGTATATAGGAGTAGGAGTGATGATGCTGTTGGCTTTAACAGTTGAACGTTACGTGAGTGTCTGTCATCCGGGTCAACATACACGTCCATTGTGTGGACCGCCTCATCTCACTGTTACCCTGATACCACTGGCAACTTTTCTTGTTTATCTACCAAGTGTATTTCGTGGTGAAATAACGACGTGTTTTATATCACCTGGTGGTCCACTTATATACCAAAAACGTGACAATATCTCATTCATGCATTCAGTGTTTTATCAAGTAAATAATTCATTACTTTATTACTTTATCATCTTCATCATCATCATCATCATCATTATTATTATTATTATTATCATTATTATTATTATAAATAATTGAATAAGTTATATTATATTGTATAATTGAATTTAGGTATACAAAATCGTATTGGAGGTGGTTTTCAAAGTAGCACCAACAATTTTACTCGCTGGTTTCAATTTACGTATAATGATTGTGTATAGAAGATCATGTGAAAGACGACGTAGAATGACATTATCGAGGACAGTTAGTAGTGGTGATGAAGATCCAAGAACATTTGCTGAGGAGCGACGATTAATTTTACTTCTTGGCAGTACGAGTATTTTATTTCTCGTTTGTGTCAGTCCAATGGTTATACTCAATGTTACATTGAGCGAAAGTAACTTGATCATGTATCCCTATCAGGTATATATACAATAAATATTATTGATAATAAAAATTTAAATGATAATAGATAAAAATAGAAAAAAAAAAAAGAAAAAGTTGAAATTTTTTTTTTTCTTTTTTTTTTTCTTTATTAAATTTATTTACAGGTATTTCGTGCATTGGCTAATTTACTTGAGGTAATTAATTACTCAATAACATTTTATATATACTGCCTGTTCTCGGAGGACTTTAGAAATACACTTATACGTACGGTACAATGGCCATGGGGTAAAGCAGCACGTGAAAGTAGACGATTACCAATGAAAAGATCACAAATGCCACGACCAACAACAACCACAACAACACCACCAACCACTGCCGTTGCAACACCTGGCCACGTGGCACGTGCCAGTGTGTAATATATCAAAACAAAAAAACAAAAAAAAAATTAACAGATATAATATATAAATAGATAAATAAAAAATATTCATTAAGTGATATAAACAAAGAAAAAAAAAAAAAAATTCATTAATAATAATAATATTCTGACCGTAAATTCATACAAGTCTATATATACACATACACACACATTCACACACCCACATAATACACAATATACAATAGAAAAATGTGAAATGAAAAAAAAAAAAAAAAAAAAAAAATTAACCTATTTCGATACATACATAGATATATTTAATTAAACATATGTATATGTACGAGTATAATGAGCAAGGAAAATTTATTTGACAAAAGTATTGCACATTACTCATAATAAATTAATAAAAAAAAAAAAAAAAAAAAAAAAAACGTACCTGTTTTATTTGTACGTCTACACAAATAAAGCGTTATAATAAATAAAAAGACAAGAAACAAAAAAAAATATGATAAAAATAAAAATAATAATAAATGAATAAATAAATAAAATAAAATTTCCTTTAATCCAAATAATTTATTTTCATCAATAATCCATTAATATAAAATACTTTATACATAATTTTACAATAATTATAATAATAATAAGTTAATGCTAGTGAAAGTAGTAATAGTTTCGTGATAATAATAGTTGTAGTAGTCGTAGAACTTTGCAATTTCACGGCAGATGTGACTCATGCAAAACTTGATGCAACAATCTTTGTGTAGTAGCACACGATGTGTGCATGAGTGCAGTGGTTAAATGTGGTATTTAGCAGAGGGGTCAAGAGAGAAATAATGAGAGAGGGAGTGATAGGAGAAGGAAGGGAATGAATGCGGTAAATGAGAATAGTAAAATCCGGTGTATGAAGAGGATGGTGAATTTGCTCCACCACCTAAAGTTGAACCCAGGGATGCCCGCATTGACTTTCGAATTCTACTCTGCACCTTATACATATTTATATGTACATGTGAAATGAACTGTGGAATGATGCAAGTGAAAATAGCAAAACGAACAATGACGAGAAAAAAAAAAAAAAAATATGGGCAGATTTAAGTACAAGTCAGCCCTTGTCAAGATTATAATTCATGCAAGATGAATATTCATTTATATTATTTTAATTTGAATTGAAATTTAATGAGAGATAAGTAGAATTTTTTGTTTTATTTAAAATTTTATTGAATTTAAGATTGTGATTAGTAATTATTTTGCTATTTTTCTTTGTGAATAAGATAAAAAATGATGGAAAAATGTAGATTAAAAATGTGGATTACATAAATTTAATATTTAATTATATATATTTTGAAATAAAATTGTGTTGATACAATAGCTGTGGTAAAATTTTAATTGGATATGAGTTTATAAATCAAATTAATAAAGAAATAAATAAAAAATCATTGAATGGAGTATATCGGTGATATTTAAAATTATGTGTAATTATAATTTTAATATAATTGTATGTACATTTAAATTGCACGTGAATTTAACAAATATACGAGTATGAAGAGAATAAGATGGATAAAATAGAGAGTGAAAATGTTGAATGGCGTGTACATTTGAATTTTAATCGTATGATCAATGGCAATGCGGAGGTGGATGAAAAATGAAAGTACACGAGGTACGTAGGTAAAGAGAAACAAAAAGAAAATTATTAGAGAGACATAGACCGAAAGATGAAGAGGAATAGAGAATGAAAATAGGATAGAGTAAGGTTGAAAGTGGTAGGGCGGACGAAATGGTATGGAGGATGAGAGAATTGGATAGTTGCACACGTTGAGTGGGCGTTGGTATGGGTCGATACAGGGTGGCGCGTTCACCGGCATCTGCAGGAAAGACCCTCGAGGGAATGAGAATAGCTTCTGACACCCCCGCACTTGTATCCCCACCCCTTTATCCCTTCTGTACCATTTGTCGTGCTCTTCTTACTCCTTTCATGACGATCCATTCGCCTACGACTCTCCTGCTCCTCCTTTTTTTTTCCTTTTTTTTTCCTTTCATTCGTTTATTTATCTATTTATTTCTTCTTTTTTTCTGATTGCCCATCTCAATCTCTTCGTTTTATTTATTTTATCATTATTAGTATTTTTATTATTATTAATTTTTATCTCTTTTCATTGTCACACTTTTTTTCACCTTTTTTCACTTTTTTTCACTTTTTTTTTTTCAGTTGGACAATTATATCGGTACAATCTTTAATGACACACTCTCGATGTCATGGCCATTGGAACACATGTGTGTTTTATCTTTTGACTCATCATGTTTAACTCAACGTGATAGAAAAAAAAAAAAAAAAAAAAAAAAGAAAGAAAGAAGAAGAATTTTTTTTATGTTCGAGTGTGTGGAATAGGATGAAATGTAATTTTTACTACTCCATCTCTCTCACATGTATATGTACGTGTGTATGTGTGTGTATATATATTTTTAGTAAATTTTTTTTTTCATGTTTCAATAATAGAAAGAGAATGAGATTTTTTTGATGTGAGAATTATTGTTGAGTTTTTGTAATGTCAATTGGTGTTTGTATTTTTTTATTTTTTTATTATTTAGTTTTATTTGGTGTATTTTTATCAATATACAGAATAATAATAAATTCGTATTGATATATAATTTTTTTTAAATCTTTGCTTATCTCAATTTACATTTTATAAAAATTTTATCGATATTCATGATTTATAATGAGATATGAATAAATGATTGATCAATTTCAGTTGTTTCCTACTTTTATTGTCTCTCACAGCATCACAGTTATTTTTTTATTTTATTTATCTATTTATCTATTTATTTATTATATTATCATTATTATTTTTTTCTCATTTTTTATTTCCATTTTCTTTACTTTTTATTATCTTTCCTTAATTCAATTTTTACTGTCATTGAAACAATCGTAGAAAATAACTACAATGATCAAATGAGACCCCTCACATGTTGTTACTTCCTAGCACGCCAAGTTTATAAATAACCAAAAAATAAATAAATAAATAAATAAATAAATAAATAAATAAATAAATAAAAAATGACAGACGAAGAGAAAAAAATAAGTGAATTTAATAATAAATAATAAAAATTATTTATGAATTTATACGAAAGTGAAATATCGTGTATTGTATCAGACACTTTTACGATAAAATTTTTATACGAAATTTTTTTTTTTCATTGTTCTAATGTATTTTCATTTATTTACTTTTTTTTTTTTTCATTCGGATTTTTATAACGATAAAATTATTATTATTTTCCACGATGAAAATATTATTTTGAAATGTTTACCATGCAAATCAAATACAAAAATGATATTATATAACAAACAAACAAAAAAAAAAAAAAAAAAAAACGTTATTTACATCATATATGAATGAATGAATGAATGAATAAATAAATAAATAAGTTAATAAATATAAATTAAAATACAAGTGAATAAACATGGGTCACACGTGCGTGAATAATAACAGTAATACGAGGAGCTAAAGTGCATCTACGTAATATCTTATCCATCCAATGTTCACACACAAATACAAATACTATCATTTTTTTTTCAATTTTATCGTTGTAATAAACACAAGAGACGAATGTGTGACGATATACGTGACGCCACTTTATAAATATCTATATACACAATTTCTCATTTGTTCAATCCCTTCCGATGCCCTTTTATTCAATATCGATTTTTATTTTGTTTTTCATTTTTTCACTGTTTGAGTTTAAAAAAATTTTTTTTTATTTATTTCACTGCATTTTCGTGTGTGCACTCGTATGTGTTGTGAACGTGAGATTATTTTTTCTACCCATCAAAGTGAGGGTGAATGAGAGACAAAGAGAGAGAGAGATAGAGAGAGAAAAGGTTATATACATTTAGTCAAGAGCAATTTACGCGGCAATTAGCGTGCAGTTATTAATCATAATAGTAATGAAAGCAAAAGTTATATTTGTTTAGGATTGCGTTTGCCCCTGAGTTTCTGTCTATGTGTATATTTGTTATTGAAATAAAAATAAACCAGTGGATAAAGTTAAATGAATAAATGTACGATGAAAAATTTTTAATTTTCAAATGAAAATAAACAAATAATAAAAACAAGTAAATTAATAAATATAAATATACAACATCGCATACGTTTAAATTTGAGGTAAAAGAATAAATAAATACATTAGAAATAAAAAATTTCACTTGCATCTACAGAGAAAATTTCTCATGTCCATATCCATATATATTCATATAATTATATATATTTTTATTACAAAACTTTTTATGAGACACGTAAAATTTTTCGAACGTAAATGTGAGATTTTTTTTGTTTTATTTTTTTTTGTTTCCTTCCATCTCCACTGTAAGTCCATGCTATTTAGGTATTCAATCGAAACTTACAACTTGAGTTGCGATATTTTTATAGGTAAGATAATATGAAGTAGACTCCTCCCTCTCCCTCCTCCCTCTCCCTGCCTGCCTACGTCTCATTCCCTTTATTTTCTAATTCCCCATGGTAAATCCTGTTGGCTATTTACATATTGAGACTGACAATTTTGTTCCAATATCTTAACGAGAAATACCACAAGACCGAATAATATAATTTATATTATTAATTATATTATAATTAATAATATATATAATATATAATTAATAATAAATATCAAATAATAATTTATTATCATTTATATATTTTATTTATTTTTAATTTTATTTATTTTGTTCTTTCGTTAGAATTTTTTCTTTATAAATGATTTGTGATTTATTTAATTATTTATTATAATGAATTTTTTGAATATTTAATAATATAAAATAATTTAAATATCGTATTAATATAAAAATAATATTTGGATGAATTGAAATAAATATTTGTGTAGTGTTAAAATAATTTATCAAAAAATAAAGATAAATGTTGTTGGAGATTTATCATAGAACGGCGAGTGTTAAATGTTAACGTGATTTTAAAAAGATAAGATTGGGTTGAGCGAGGAGAGTTGAATTAATCTGTAGTGGAGGGGGAAAAATGAGGTGAGAAAAGAGGAAGGACAGAGGATATAGGATGTTGAGATGAGAATCCTGATACACGAGGGTGAAGATAAAGAGACTACAATTTGTAATGCTAAGTAAGTGTGGAAAAAAAAAATAAATAATAAAATAAAATAAAATAAAATAAAATATAAAAAAAATTCGGATACAAAACTACGAGTTTTGAGAACTTGCACTATTTCACAATTTTCTGTTTTCTTTACACCCATCGTTGTTTATTTTCATCCACATTGCGATGAACGTGAGACCCGATGACGTAAAAGAAAAAAAAAAAAAAAAAAAGAAAAAAAAAACTTTTCACAACTTGTGTGAACTGACGACACAAGGACGTCTCGATTTATCGAGTTTATGATGTTACTTGCGCACACTCCAAGAAAATAAAAGTATGAATATGTATGTATACATATATAATATAATGATAATAATAATAATAATAATAATAATAATAATAATAATAATGGGAATAAGAAAAAATGGAAGAATAAAAGACGAAAAGGAAAATTGAACTTTAAAAAAAAGTTTTAGATAAGTAAAAAATATTTTAAAGAAAAATAAAGAACATCAAACTTTGTGATTTAATCGTGAAAAAATTATCAAGTGCCACGCACTCCTTGCAACTGAACGAAAAAAAAAAATAATAATAATAATAATAATAATAATAATAAAAGCAGAAGGAAAAAAAAAGGAGAAAAAAATCGTCTGAAACATGCACGCACGATATATATATAAACATTTATTTTTGTTCAACTACTGATAGTGTTTAATTTGCATGTAATCAATCACAATCATATAATTACACGAGGTCATTGCAAAAATAAACAGTGAGTAATTATACATTGAAAAAAAATGAAGCAGAGGACAATTGAAATACGATAAAAATAGAATATATTTTTATCTGGACAATTTTCCTTTCTATATTTTCATATACATGATTTTTTTTATTTATTCATTTATTTTTTATTTTAAATATAATCACATACGTATGCAATAATATTAATATATTATGAACATTTATCAATCACGATAAAACTTTACACAATTCAAAAACATCATATTCAATTGTGTGTGATTTTAGTTCACAAATCCAAGTGCATATCTACCTATCAAAAAAAAAAAAAAAAAAACCTATATTCACTTTATTTCTTTGTGTCGCATTAATTTGAACTATCGACGCCAGATGTTTCAATCTCTCACGACATTTACCGTCTCCCTTCTTTCTACCCCACCCAAACAAAAAAAAAAAAAAGAAAAAATCTATTAAATATTCAAAACATCATGATAAAACATCTGTGTAGAAAGACGTTGGAATATAAATTTTGTATTTACTATTGTATCTTTAAATATACACGTGTATATTAGCCATAATGCAAATGTGTAGTTAAATTCAACCATCAATTTGATTCATCTACGTATATTTATATACATACAATGAAGTTTACATTATCTATATCAGTCATTCACGTCGTTTTATCCTGCCAATGGATCTCTCATTCGCTCTCCCTCATTCCTTCTCTTCTCGTTTCGTTGTTCAATGGCAAACTCATAAAGATAAGAGTTCGAACACGCATCTGAAACATTGCCCACAGCAATTTTGAGACAATAGTGAGAGAAATAGTTACATAATATGTGCACATTTATTTATTGACGTGTATAGATTACGTCAAGTTCATAACCTTGAGTGATAATATTTAAGTATATTTTGGCTTGTTATCAAAATATAAAGATTGACATAGGATAATTCAATATATTTTCATTGAAGGAAATTTAAAAATTCTCTGTTTATCAATGAATTCAATGTGAAAAAATTATCATGAATTGATTTATGCAAATTTCAATTTTTATTATTATTTTTTTAATTCATTATTATTTTTTTTTTATTATTTATTCGATCCTTTTTTTTTACTTTTGTTTTTTTTTTTCTGTCTCTCCTTTTTTGACGAGACGGATATTTTAATGAATTTACAAATTTCACTTATCACAATAGTAAATCATGATGATCACACTAACACTGAACAACTTATTGCATCTCATTAGTGAACACACCCAAAATTTATTCAAATTTTGATGTATAATTTTCACGTAAACATCACATTTGACCACATGAATTATTACAAACTTTATTTTTATTTATGATTATAATTTTTTTTGTTTTTTTTTTCTTTCAATTTTTTTTTCCAATTGAAAATTATTTTGATATGAATATTGTGTATTAGATATAAAAATATAGGAAATAATTGTGCGCCTGCGCTGTCATGAAAATTTTCTTTCTTCATCCTTCACTGTGGAACTGTCTCCCGTTCTCACTCACTATTACTAATACTAACCACTGAAGCAAATGCTACCCAGTGTACCCAATGCGAATATACCAAACCACGAGCCAGTCTGACGCCGGGGGCCGTAACGTCATGACGTTCAACTCACCCCGTGTGCTTACACGCAACGATTATCATTCATTGTTGCATTCTCTTTTTTATTGCACTGTTGAAAATCGCGCGTGTTTTCTTGTGTGTTTATACTTTACGCTATTAAACATTTTATGAATGAAATAAAAGAAAAGAAAAAAAAACAAATATATATATATATATATATATATAAATAATTATTATGTATTATCAACAATCTAAATATTACGATTGACGTATTGAAAGTGAAAAATTTCATTTTATAATTTATAATTAATTCATTATAACTCATTTTCTCCATTGTCTTGTCAATTTAAATAATTTTTTTAAAATTATTATCAAACTATCGGTAGTTTGAATAAAAATAAAAATCAAATTTTTTATAACTCGTGAAAAGTGTCCAATCTCTATTCGTATTTTTTTTTTTCTTCTGTTTTATTTATTAACTTTTTCTTTTCTTTTTTTTTTTTTGTTTTTTTTTTGTTTTCAATCTGAATACATAACAGGTTCGTGAAAAATTTAACTCATATTATTCCTAATTATACACTGTATTATTCATAATTACATAAAAATATAGTGACTGTGCGAAAGGAACGAAAGAAAAAAAAAAAAAAGATTTTTTCATTCTTCTTATTTTTCGACAAACTCAAATGAATGAAAAATATGAAAAAAAAAAAAAAAATTTTTTTTTTTCTTCATTCTCTCTTTTTATTTTTCGTTTTAATTCAATGCGATATTATTATCATTATCCCATTGTACTCTGCCACTTTATCTCGTATCATTATAGAGTGAGAAAAAAATGAGATAGAAATATAAATAGAAGAAAAAGAAAAAAAAAAAGAAAAAAAGGGCCCTGGAGAATTTTATCCTCCAATTCCTCTCGTCATTAAAATATTCGAGGTGACAACACACACACACACACGAATCCAGTGGGCCAAGGGCGGACATTTGGTGCACACATTTGTATGTGTGAGTTGAGAAACCGAGTGTAAATGTTTTTGATGTAAATGTGTGCAGCTCACCAATCGCTTTACCTCCTGTGTACCCATCTAGGGTCGACCTGTATCCAAGGATTTATCTACTTCATCCACTCCTGTACCAGTTGAAAGAATCACACATTATATCCTCTTCTATGTACACACACACACACGTATACACAACCATGTACACACATATATACACATTTTTTGTTTTGTACACATTCACTGGGACTGGTATGGAAAATTGTCGCGCAACGTAAACGTAAAATACAACCTGTCACGTATATTTTCCCCACTCGTTTATCGACACTCCAACGATTGACTAGTAAATAAATAATTTAAATACAAAATTAATAATAAAAGTAATAAAAGAAAAAAAAATTCAAAGATTTATATTTTTATTTATCTTTTTCATTTTTATTTTTATTTTTTCCTTTCTTCACTTTTATATTTATATTTTACACTGTAATTTATATAATTTCATTTATTTATATTTCTATATCGAGGTAATAGAAAGACAAAAATAAAAAAAATAAAAAATTCTACATATAAATAAAGAAAAGAGTGAATGTGAATACACAAATATAAATTTTATTCCCCTTTAAGCTGTAACTTGACGAGGAACTTGACGTTCATGCGTTTTATGTGTGTGTATGTGTGTACTGCGTGAATGCGTGTGAGAAAATTGTTCACCCCTACGTTTCCGTGTACTGTCACAGAGTTTTCTATTCTCTCTTTCTCTCTATCATATACACCCTATCGTTCTCTTCCTCACTGTCACCCCCTTTTTTTTTTTCTATTCACTGTTCCAAAGTCACGCTTCCGCCTCACTATTTATGGACATTTTGTCAAGTCGAAAGGCGAACGAGGCAAACTCATTTACCCATGAGACTTTGTATTATATATATGAGTGCGTATATGTGTGTATGTGTGTGTGTGTGTGTGTATGAGAGAGTTTGTATATGTAAGTATGGGGACATTGTACTGTTGATGTTAAGGGTAACTCTCTGACTTCTTAGGGAGTTCACGTTAGGACATGATATACATTAACTTGTCGATATTAAATATTTATTTATTTATTTATTTATGTATTTATTATTTATTATTATTTTTTTTTTTTGAATATACAATTTTTTTTTTTTGTTTGTTTGTTTGTTTGTAGTGTATATTTATATTGAAATATATGAGTGGATTTAATTTTTGGATATAAAAAGAATAAAAGTAGAAAAATATGAAATAATTAAATGCATTTAATATGAAATTTTTATTGAAATAAATGAAAATATTAATTAATATTTAATAGGAAGGAAAAATTGTTTTCATTTGCTGCAATACAATTTACTAGATCAAAATTTGTATACGTACACTATTTCAGTATTGTATACATGTGTGTGTGTGTGTGTGTGTGTGTGTGTGTGTGTTTGAATTTTGATAAAAAACATTTTAGCGAGCACGTTCGATTATTTTTATTTCAAGTGTCACAAAAATATTTCACATACAATATATTTTTCAGTTAAAATTAAAAATATCACAATAATATACATTTATGACAAAAGTTTTTATACAAATATTAATTTACCTTTAATGATACACAAAAAAAAAAGAAATAAAAATTGTCATTTCTTGTTTTTTTTTTTTTTTTTTTTTTTTTGTTGTAAAATGTCAGGTACATTAATAACATTTTGTTTTTAATTCATTTTCTTCATTATATATATATATATATATATATTTGTTTTTTTTTCTTGTCATTTGAATACAGTTTTTTTATTTTGTTTGTCCAACAGCTTGGAATTATGTAAAAAACTCTACCTCAATTTGATTAAATTTATATTTATTCTTTGCAAATTATTATAAATATAAATATATAATTAAAACTTTTTTGTTTCATTTTTTTTTTTTTATTGCAAATAAAAATGACACTTTAGTTGAGGATATTTCAATGTTTCAATATTAAATTTCCCACAAAAATATTCATCATTTACGTTATTTGAATGACTCAATACTCACATTTATACTCACAGTTATATACGTGAATATGATAGATACAATTGGAAAATTTAATACTTATATGACGCCAAATAGACTTTGTTTACTGTTGAAAGTGCTAAACTCAATTTAACGATTCTTGTGAAAAATTTACCTCATAAGTTTTGCCACTGATCCCTCATTCCCATATTGGCCTTTTCTTTCGCCCTGCTCTTACTCTATATTTCTCACTCTTGTCCTCACCCACCCTCTTTTGCACTCGTAACCCTTTCTATCTGCCTCACATCTTCATATACTCTTCAAGCTATTATACAAAAGCGCACACAAGACTGTGAACAAGAGCCACGTATCGCACTACTCGAAGCGAAACGAAAACTTTTTCGGCATTTCACGATAAAGTTTCTCATTTCTTTCTCACTCGTTTTTTTTTCTTTTTTTTTTTTTTCCTCTCTACTTTTGCATCATTTTTTTCCTTCGTTACTCATTGCATATTATTTTATTATTATTATCAGTATTTTTAACATTTTATTTTTTATATCAGTGAAAAAAAAAAGAAAAAAAAAATTAATTTCATACATGTAAAGATATAGATATTTTTTCACTTATTTATTCATTTATTTATTATTAATTATTTTTTTATTAATTATTTTCTTGTTTCACGTAAATTCATATATTCATCATAAAATATATATTATTGAATCATTGAATTTTTATTATACTTGATGAATATTTTTTCAATTTATTTATTATTCATTTTTTTGTTTGTTTGTTTGATTCAACTGTCTCATTTGAATTTTTTTCACATTTATTTATGCATTGATATATAAATATATGTATACGTTTCAATTCATTATGATTTATTATTATTGTCACAGTGAATGAATTAATGAGAGGTGTGATTGTGCGAAAAACGAAAAAAAAAACAAAAACAAAAAAATTTAAATATAAGGAGTGAAGAATATTTTTAATTATAGCAAGTGGGCTTAAACTGTAGAATTCTTGAATTGTAAAGAAATATAAAGATAAAAGAAAAAATTACGGGTTAATTTTGCATATAAATCTGTGTTGAAAAAAAAAAAAAACAAAAAAAGAAAAAAAAAATTCAAAGCAAAATTTATTATTTTTTTTTCCTCTGCTTTTTTTTTTATTTTTATTTTTATTTGAATATACAGATACCGGTGAAGAGACGTAAGAGATACAGAAAGAGAGAAAAAGTTGTAGTCAGATATAAATAAAAAAGGACGAGTGGAAAATTGTGATACAGAAAAACGGTGCGGTCCAGCCAACGAAAATGGGAAAGAAAAACAGCAAACTCAAACAGGACACTATCGATCGTTTAACCACTGACACATATTGTAAGTATTCGCTATGGAAAAAAAAAATTTTTTTTTCTTCTTCTCCATTTCCTCCCCTTCATCTCACTTTTCATTATATTTTATTGAATAATTTGAATAATATTATTAAGAAAAAAGAAAAAAAAAAAAAAAGTATAAAATATAATTTTATGATTTCACGTTTTTCAATTTAACATTTATCGAATGCATAAGAATTTATATATTTTTTGTATTACTCTCTCTACCATCTGTTTGGGAGGGTCCACAATTTTGTTTTCATCTTCCATATTTTGTCCTGTTATCATTATTATTATTATTATTATTATTCATTAATAATACCATCGTTATAAACTGTACACGCAGGAAAACCAAAAAACCCCATGTTATGAGTTATTCATGCGCTGAGTTTAATTTAGTAACTGAACTTGCATCAATTTTTTATTTATATTCACCCCATAATATACCAAATGTCCTTATATATTCCAACAATTCTATTCAGCAATCTCAAATGAATTTTTTAATAATAATAATAATAATAATAATAATAAATAATAATAAAAACACAAAAACAAAAAAATTTAGATTGATACAATCCGAGATAATTTTTTATCGTTGAAACTTTGAGAAAATGTGATATTTCAGTTGTTTTTTTTCTTTGCAAGGTATGAAACTCGTAGAAATGTTTACTGAAATTAATATGAATCCAACAGTTAAAAATAGAGAGAGAGAGAGAGAGGGAGAGAGAAAGAAAAATATGTAACTGAAATAAAAAAAAATAAATAAATGAATGTGAAAAGTTAAATGATTAAATGCATTTAAAATGATAGAGAATAAAAATAAAATGAATGAAATATTTATTATTGAAATAATATTTAATAATA
Organism: Dinocampus coccinellae; assembly: GCA_963920625.1. Classification (NCBI taxonomy): domain Eukaryota; kingdom Metazoa; phylum Arthropoda; class Insecta; order Hymenoptera; family Braconidae; genus Dinocampus; species Dinocampus coccinellae. The sequence goes on along the minus strand of OY987185.1, from coordinate 8,649,018 downwards.
GTTTATTGTTGTTGTTGTTGTTGTTGTTGTTGTTATTGTTGTAGCTGTTGTAGCAGTTGTAACATCAAATAACATCAATAATTCAATAATCCAATTGAGAATAATTTTATATGGTTGGTGAACTTAGTGAATACATTATTTACACAAATATAGAGAATTCATACATAAATAGATATAAGCCATTCGAATTGTTGTTTATATAAAATAAATTCGCGGTGATGCATAGGAGAATAAATTCAATATGAATTGTCCTTCAAGGAGGCGTAAAGAATATATAGCGTAAAAAAATAAATAGGAGGAGGATGTGGAATGTATCGTAAAATTTTTCCAGCTGAGTTGAAATGGGCGTGTGGAGTCGAATAAAGAATTTTACTTTGATATATACGTATGTATATATATCTGTATATACATAGAACAAAATGTAAGAATTTGATTTGGTGATTTATTAGTTTATCGCATGAATAAATAACTAAAAAAAGAGAAAAAAAAAATTTTAAAAAAAAAATAATAATAATAATATACAAAATGAAAATGTATTGAATAATAATAGAAAATAAATAAATAAAAATAGGAAAGTTGCAAAAAAAATATTTTCTTTCATTTGCTGAAAAAAATTATTTTCAGTTAATAATTCGAATAAAACGTGGAATACATTGATTTAATTGGTAATTAATATGAACAAAGTGCAATTATGAATTCATATTATTTATTAATTGACTGAATTCAAAAATTTTGCATTGGGATATATTCAATATAATTAAAAAAAAAAGAACATTTTTATATTTCAATGAAGAGAATAATATAAAAATTACATATTACAATAAATAAAAATGAAAATGAAAGAAATATAATAATTTTATTAATTTTATAATTATTTTATATCATCGATTATTTTCATTTTCATTAAAAAGATAAAATTTTTCACGCTTTCGATACAATAACGCGTTGTCGGATTTTTTTTTCTAGTTTATTGCATTCACAATATTATATTATATCGTGACTGAAAAAACGTCTGGTGCTACAACTGCACATTCATAATAAAGCGAGATTGCAGCTAACTCTGGATTAAAACCTCGTTACATCTCGTTCATAAATAAAACAACCACAATTTATTCTCACTCCTTGTGTATGCCTACCTATACATACATATATACATGTATACATATTTACCCTCCTTTCCATATTTTTTTTTGTTTCACTCTAATTTTTTCTTCTGTCTCTCATACCACCCACGTATATATTTATTACCGCGTTAGCGAACAAATGAAAAATATAAATCAGGAAAAATATTAAATAATCAAATTAAAAAATTTTAATAGTAAAAATTTGAATCGTAAACAGAAAAAAAAAAAAAACAAATTTTGAATATAAATTGAATTTTCGTTACGTTTGTCATACGGAAAATTTACAATTCACGATTCAATAATAATTTATAATATTATTTATTTACAATATAAATATGTAGAATAATAATTTTATATAATGAAATACTTTTAATGCTGTAACATAAAATACAGTAATTTTATAAAATATTATTATATAAATTTTTCTCATTCTAATTTTACATGTCTAAAATTATAAAGAAAAAGAGAAAAAAAAAAAAAGAATAAATAAAAAATATACATAAAATAAAAAGGTATGATAAAACGAAAAGGGGAAAAATGCAACAGTAAAAATTTTTTATATTATTTTTTTTTATTTAAAAATGTTTTCGGTATTCACTCGTTTTTTTTTTCTTTTTTTTTCCTCTCTTCTCCCAACTAACAAAGAGACACTGAGTATATTATACAGTAATACACACACACACACACACACACATAATTTTGTATTACGTCGTTGGTTTTCACAGATTACGTGAAATTCTGACAATCATGAATGAATAATTGTGAGCGCAAGAGAATTTATATATAAATATATTCTGACACACTCAGTATTACTGTCACCTTCATTTTTTTTTTTTTTTTTTTCCTTTTTTTTCATTCCATTTTTCCTTTCTTTTCCCTTTCATACATTACCTTTATACATCCACTATAGATACATACACTGCATTACTACATTCACCCCATATCCAACCACGTATTTATTATTCATTCCATCCACTTTGTACTACGAGACTGTCTGTATAGAATTTATATAAGCCTATATACCACCATTCGTTATAAAATCTATAGTGAGTTTTTGAGTGATATACTCTCAGTTCCTTTCTACCTTTTCCACCTTACTCACACCCCTGACGATCAATGCGAAAAGTCCATTTCACTGTGACTATATTGTGTCTACTACAACTAATACCTCTACTACTTTTTCCACCGTCACAACTACCACTATCCACCTCACGCTACGCTACTTTCCACTGACGCATCACAATCCCATTTTCACTATTATCGTTGCAACGTGTACAATATGCATTCATGAACACACTACACAACAAAAAAATAAAGAAAATAAAAATTTAAAATAATAATAATACACCCCAATCTTTCATTTTTCAAATCACGTACAGGCAATACATTTTTTTATTTATTTTACATTAAAAAAATAAAGTGCCCAGGAAAAACTTCTTAATTTTCACTATCATTATTATTACTACTACTACTACCAATAATAATAATAATAATAATAATAATAATAATAATAATAATAATAGTTATTATTATTATTTTGAGGAAAAAGGATTTTAATAAAAATGATTTTGATGTAAAATGATGTATAACTGAATTATATGGGATTTAAAATTCTATTGGGATTGATTGATCGGAAATATTGAATGATTGTTTTGTAATGTAGTAAGAGGGAGCGAGGAAGGGAGTGAGAGAGAGGGAGTAAGAAAGAAATAGCGAGAGAGAGAGTTAATTGGACAATTAGTTACGTTTCTGCAATTGACATATGTCACATAAAATCAATAAAATAATATTATTTGAACGTAATGTATTATATACATGAATAAACATAATTAGTATCTATTTTGTTAAAAAATAAATTATAATTTATGTATATACATATCGTATAAATTATTTTATTGATTGATAATGAATATTTAAATATATAAATTTATAATACGTTTGTATTTTTATTTTAATTAATTTACTTATTTATTATTATTATTTTTTTTTTTTAATTAAATTAATTCAGTTGTAGCAGTGATGAAAAATTAATAAAAATATTAAAAACAACAGTAATAATAATAATAGTAATAATAATAATAATAATAAGAAAAATAAAAAGAAAATATTTATATTGAAAAAAATTGTGGTAAAGTAAAAGTAGTTTGACTAGCTAAAAGGTTTATAGTACAAACGATGAAGTCACATTCATCGATCATCACCACCAGAATTTATATAATTTATGTATATATATAGTTACATATGTACTGTGAACCAATGAAAAAAATAGTTTTTAAGGGTGTTGTATATAAAGATAAATGAATTTAAGATCTTATTTAATGATAAAAAATGTGTGGATTTATATATATATTTTTTATTTTATATTTTTTTTTTCCTTTTTACTTTTGCTCTTGCTATCTCCACCCCCGTTGCCTTTTTTTTTTTCATCTTTTCATTCTCAGCTTTTCGTTATCATGTATTTTATCAACGCAATTTCTCAAGATACAATTTATATATATATATATATATAGTGTGTAATTTTCCTCAGCTCATTTCCAATTTTATTGCTCCGTTTATTACGTTCTTAGGATTTATTTGTATAAACACCCGTGAAAAACATTTATTTTCCTCCATTTTTATTCTTATTTTTTTTTTCTCGCTCTTTTATTTTTCTTTGATATTTATTATTTATTTATTTATTTATTATTATTATTTATTTAATTATCACTTTTTTTTATTTATTTTTAATTTTTTGTTGAAATTTTTTATGTATATTTTTTTTTTCAGTCCACATGTCCCCGACAAATTTACCTTTGAAGTTTGTATATGACAATGAGAATAACTTTAGAAAAAAAGTAGTAACACTCGAGGAACTTGTCGTAAATACAATGAGAACTCGTGTGAGTGGTGAAGAGAATGAAATAATTATGTGAGTGAATAATTCAAGATAAAAAAAAAAAAAAAGAAACAAAGCAAAAAACAAAAATAATATGACAGTGTGAAGTAAAAAAAAAAAAATAATAGTAATAATGGGACGAGAAGAAGTGCGAGATAGTTGTCGTTAAATCTTGACGAGAGTATTTTCCTTCTACTATTTATTTATTTATTTATTTTATTATCATTTTTTTTTTTTCTTTTTTTCCCCATCACATTGTGAATATTCAATGACGTACAGATATGTATATATTTTTATATTGAAAAGGAGAATATGAAATAAAATAAATGGAGTTTTCATTGCATTGAATAATTTTCTAATACGTAAATTGTCAATTTAAATGCAGAGTTATTTATATAATTTGTTTATTTATTTATTCATTTATTTTTTCTTCCTATCCATTTGTCCAATCATTTCATTAAATAATCACTAAGAGTAAATGAAAAAAAAAAAAAAAAAAAAAAAAAATGTAAAAAAGATAAAAATCATCTAATTATTTCTCTTATTACGCCAGTATTCTTTAGATTTTCCGATAGAATCTACATAAATAAAATGTGAAGAGATAAAAATAGCAGGAAGTACATCCCCCTATTTGATAAAACAAAAAAAACAAAATTAAGAAAACACCCTCCGAGAACATAAAAAAAAATTCAAGATCAAAACATAAAAACCGATAATAGTTTTATGTAGTATTGAAAAAAAAAATAAAATGAATATGAAAAAAAAATTTAAACAGAAAAAAAAAAAAATAATAAAAATAACAATGACAATTACTGAATTTTTTCCATCCAATAGTTTATCTCAAATAATGGCGACAATTACGTTTGAAGTTTATTCAAGCGTACAAACAAATCATGATACAGCTCTAACCTCACTCTTATTATCCACCTCCCCCTCTACAAAACCCCGTTTAGAACACACCCTACTGTTTTATTCCACCCTTATTTTTATTTTTTATTTTTATTTTTCGTTTTTATTTTATATATGTATGTGTATGTGTGTGTGTGTTCAACGCCCTCTTTCGTGTTAAAAATATGAGAAAGTCTAAAAAAAAAAAAAAATAAAATAAAAAAAATAAAGCAGAGGCGTTGCCTGTTCCATCCACTCTACTTCTAAATTGCAAAAGAATTTAACGTCGAGATTCACGCAAAAGAATTGTTAGTACGTTCCAACTGGAGCTTTTAAGCTTCCAACAGGCAAAAAAAATATAAGAAAAGCAGTGGAGCAATATATAGTTGAATATAGTTGTAAGCTTAAGTCATGACCATACATACAGATCCACTTTCATCTTTTACATTGAAACATTTTCACTCACTTCCCCCAAACAAAAATAACAAAAATATTTTCTCTGATAGATAGCTCAACTGTATGGTGAGAGAAAAAGCACGATCATATATGAATTCTGATATACAAAAATAGGGTGGAGAAAAATAGAACGGAATATTCTACTTTTTTTTTTTTTTTTTTTTTTTGCAGGATTAAAGACAATTTTTTTTTTTTTCTTCTTTTTTTCTTCATTTTCTTCATTTTCATATCAAGACATGAGGGATAAAGCGAAAAATTCATTTTCCTATATTTTTTCTTTTTTTTTTTTTTTGGTTTTTCTTTTTCATTTGGTTCATGTGGGTATTCGTAAATCATTTTATTCCTCCATATTCTCTGTCCAATCTCATCCAATTTTAGTCTCTCTTTTCATATAACTTTTTTTCCGCCTCTTTTTTTCCCTTGTTCTTTATTTATTTATTTATTTATTTATCATTATTATTATTATTGTTACTTTTTTTTTCTCGCAAAATTTTTGCTGATTTTTTTCTACCCTATATCATATTACTTATAAAATCATTGCATAATGTATATTTGAATTTATTACAATACATATATATTGTGAAAATAAAATAGTATGAACAAAATATGAATAAATGTGATGTCGCATCATCAATTGTATCATTAGAATGACAAAAAGTGTTGAGAGAAAAGAAAATCTCAGTATTTTTTTTTTGACTTCTCTCTACTTTCATATCTCTCATAATTTTTTTTTTTTTCGTAAGTTTGTTGGTTAGACCCTAACACACGACGTATCACCAACGACCTAATTTTATTCTCATAATATTCACAAAAATTACACATGAAAAAAAGCGTTGAATTTTTTTTGTTTTGTTTTATTTTTTTTTTTTTTTTCTACTTTAAAATCATTTATTCAATTCAAAACTATTAATTAATCTTGTTGAATGTATTTCTTATTTTATTTATTTATTTTTTTTTTCTGTAAAAAAAAAGGTCAGTCGCAATCGTGTGCTGGATTTAATAAATCGTGTGATGGTAATTCAATCAATTATATATTTGATATCGTATACATTTCATTGATTAAAATATTTCATTGTGATATATATTTTATGTAAAAAGATGATGATAATGATGATCTTTGAATATTTTCAATATTACAGACTATAAATCTATACTCCACCCTTATCATTGAATCTATTAATGTAGGACAATCTTCATCCAACAATATTAGATAAATCGAAATACTTTTATCCAATGGAATAATTAATGGACTTTGACCTCAATCAAAATAATATAATTATTAGGGCTTGGCTATATCCAATATTTCAATCTTCATTTCAATAAAATCCTATATACATAAACATTTACGTGAATATTATTAGTGATCAATCATTAAATAAGAACATAAAAAAAAAAAAAAAAAGAAAAAGAAAAAACTAATCTAGTAAAAGAATATATAAATAAATAAAGAAATAGCCACAAATATTTTCCATCAAATCTCCATCACTTATCCTATTTTCACTGCAACACGTCACACAAAACTTTTGTGTTCAATTTTTTAAGTATAACAACAACAACAAAAACAACAAAATATACACTAACAATAATCCATCAGATATAAAACAAAAAAAAAAAAAAAAAACAAAATAAAAAAATCTAAATGTGGATATAGGAGAGAAAAATTATTATAAGACTTTTTTAACACGTCAACACACACATTTGTCGTTTCATCGTTATAAAAGTTTATTGCTTACCATGAAATCGGCATGTAACATGACTCGGCTATTGGGTATTTATTATTATTATTATCATTTTTTTTCATCTTCAAAAACACTCGTCTTCTTTTCCTTCTCTTTATTCATCCTGACATTGCTATACCACTCACTCACTCACTATTTTGTCACAATCTCGTTTAGTAAAAGTTCGTATGTGGATATCAGAGGACGATATCATAAAGATCAAAAGTACGGAGACAAAATAAAATTCGACGTTTCCCCTAATTCCCCTTTTCTATCCTCCAACTCGGCCCTTTGTTCTCTGCCGTCTTAAAAACCAACGGATAGTCGAGGTGAAAGACGAATAAAAAGTCGAGTGACAAAAAAAAAAAAAAAAAAATATAAACACACTCGACTGAACGACATTGAGATATATATACATCGATGGGGCGATACAATTACTAAAATTTATGTTAGTCACGCCACACATTGATTCTTTAATGCTGAAAGAAAAGAGCATTTAGTTAAAATGTGTAAATGTACAGTTGGATAAATTGTGTAGTTACATCAGCAAGAAATAAAATATAACGTATAAAAGAAAAAGGAAATGAAATATAAAAAGAAATATACATGAGTTGAAATTAATTAATTGTATAAATTGAATTGATAAATAAACATTTTATATTTAATCCCAAATAAATGTGAAATAATTTTTTATAAAATGATATAAATATAATTATATATGATATATATATATTGTTAATTGTATTTATATAAAATAAATATTTTAAATATAAATATAAATTTCTTCTTAAATAAAAATTTTTTATTGCAATAATAAAAAAGTATAAATGATGATATTGATAATATAATGGAAGGTTTTATCAAGTGATGTGGAGATACTTGAGGATAAACACATGACATCATCAAAATTGGTGGATAATCTGATAATGAGGGTATCACTTAAATCCCTGTCTCCCCAATTAATCTAGTCAGAGGAATATGAAGAGCAAGTGATGAGTATACATGAGAAATAATTCATTAAAATTCATTATATAATACAAATAAATCCATTGACCAGTAAAGTTGAGTAATTAATTAATTGATATTAGTACAATTTTATATTCACACATAATTAAACATTTATTTTATAAATATTAATAATACAATCAATTATTATTCGAGTTCAATTCAATCGTACAATTCAAATTGTAACATTGAACTTTGTACATTGCACGTCTCAATCTTAATTCTATTTATATGTATAAATTGAAATCAATTTTCAACTATTGCAATAATATTGAATATAGAATCATAATTATTAATTGGCATTGGGCCACACCATCAAGTTACGACTGTTGGTCTGTTCAAATTTAATAATTTATCAGTGATTGTTGATAATTAATGGCTGTGTAATGTGTATATGAGTGAATGTAATCCTTATTCACGATGTTATTTTGTATATGTGAATGCATAATCTTGATGTATGAAATGGCTTGATGTCATGTATACAAGTTTATATGTACTGCTTTACTGCTGTGTAGAATATACACTTGATATCGTTGCGTCAATTTAGGGAAATGTGTGCAATTTACATATCTACATAAAATTTGTATGCATTTATGTGTACAATTGTTATATATATTTGTATAAATAGGGGATATTAGTCATTTTATTTTATTTCATCTTTTTTTTTTTCTTTGTTGTGTTTATTACAAGTAACACCTGAATAATTTCGAGTCTTCTATGGCTATTAGATAAATTATTGGAATTTATTCTTTGCCAGAATTTTCTCAATTGCAAAATGTGAAAAAGCTTAAAAGTCACAATTTTAAATTCAAATTGAAAGACTTTGTTTTTTTTTTTTTTTTTTTTTTTAAAACGTTTCTCATCTCTTTCCTGTACTCGTTACACTCACACTGGTCTCCTAACTCTATTTTACACATTTTTATGTAAATATCGAATTTTATTTTGCATTCTCTCAAACGTTTACCAAGTGGTTGGGGGATTAAGTGAAAAAAAAAAAAAAAAAAAAAAAAAAAGGGGAAAATAAATTGAATTAAAATTCTCACATTTTTTTTTTATCTTCATTTTATTGTTGCCCTTTTTTTATTCATGATTCAAGATGAAAGTATATGGTAATTTATGTATAATGATTATATTTTATTATGTATTTACTGTTTATGTATTTAATTTATTTTTATTTTTACTTTTTTGTAATTGATCGATGAATGTTTGATTGTGGACGATTAAATTTCTCATGGGACACGGTATTTCAATTATTATCCAACCGGAAAAATAGTAGTTAACAATTATAATTAAATTAATGCTCGTGTGAAAAGTTCATGTAAATGCAATGGTGCGACCACATGAATTTTCAAAATGACTATGTATTAATACGGGACATAAAAATATTTACGATCACAGAATGCCAATGGATATGCAATTTTTTTTATCTCTTGTGGTGTGTCACGTGTAAGCATTGACATTTTTACTTTATTGAACAGACATATGTGTATGAATAAAAGTTAAATATACCATAGATAATTTTAATAATATGTGAAAATAATAATAATAATAATAATAATAATAATAATAATATCAAATTATGAAAAAAAATATTTTCATATTTTCTTTACTATTTTTTTTTTCGTTTTTATCGTTTTTTTCTTTTTTTTTCTTTTCTTAAAATTGATATATCTGGGGAAAAATTTCAACATCTTGTCAGTTTAACAAAGCGAATAAAATGATGATAAAAAAAAAAAGGAAAAGAGAAAAAGTCAAATAAAAATAAGTCCAAAATAAAATGCAAAGACTTATAAGAATCAGAAAGTAGAAAAAAAAAAAGGAAAGAAAAAGAAAAATGATTTCGACATTACGTAAAGATGTAAATAAAATTTTCCAAACTTTATTTTTGAGTTTGTAAACAATGGAAATCCTCTCGAGTTAGACACTATCCAATATACATTTACTCCGACAAAATATCCTCTAGATGTAGAGAAACCCAAAAAAAAATAATAAAAATAAAAAAAAAAATGAAGGATAAAAGAAATGAGAATAAAAGAAATGGAAGAAATGAAAGTAAAGAGACTAGGAAAAAAAAAAAAAAAAAACAAAAACAAAAACAAAAAACTGAAAGTTCTATGAGAATCTATTTTATCACTCTCTCCACTTCCTTTTTTTTTTTCACCCTATCCATTGACTAAAATGTCACTTTGAAATTAAATAGAACGCAAACATATAGACTAGATATTTTCGTAATGAAACCTTCACTCATCCATCGAAAAAGTCAAGTTTGAATGTATTTAAATCGTGGAAATGCGTTTGAAAATGTGGAATATTTGCACGAAGGCTATGCCAGAGGCTGAATATGTGATCTGGATGAAAATTGGAAAAGACTTGTGGGTAGATATATAGTAACAGACAAATTCAAACACACAAACACACATATATATATACTCTGTATATTAGTACAAGTTGAATGATGTATGTAAAAGTAAAAATGAGTGGGATAGAAATATATTTATTTGACAGATGCGAGAGGTATCAGAATGACGAATGGTAATTCCTATATATCACAAATCTCAGTATAAATGCAGTCGTATGTAATGATAGTTATGATTATCTTGCCTGCTATCTGAGTTAGTGATGCCAAGAACATATTCACCCTCTACACCCTCTACACTTTCAATACTTCTCTATATATATATTATTAAAGCCTGTGACAACTTTGATATTATCAAATTGAACCTTAGACAAAATTTACTGTAGACTGAAATATATTTCTTGATCATTCCCTTTTTTATTATTATTATAATTTTTTTTTTCCATGATAATATTAGAATTTATTCACTTTTTTTTTTCTCTTTAATTTTATTTTACGTTACATTTAAATTTATTCTCTCCAGAAAAAAAAAAACAAAAATAAAAAATAAAATAAAATATATTTTTTAAATTATATTCTCTTTAAATAAAACCATTACATGAATAAAATAAATTTTAGAAATATTATTAAAAATTTATTAATTATTGTTTTATTGTATATATATAATTTTTTTTTTTTCGTTTATTTATTTTTGTCTTTCTTTTAAACAAATACCTAAGAAATTATGAATATCATTTGGTCATTTTATACTTAATTCAAGTTTTTGAATGTTCTTCATTTTTTCCAAGTTGTTAGATATAACAATTTTTCCGAGGTTGAAATTGTGTGTGTGTGTGTGTGAGAGGAAATTTATGAAACAAGGAAAAACTGATGTGAGAGTGTGAAATGAAGGTGATGGTATATAAACCAACCGACGTGGTAATACTAAACTTTTATAAATATATATTCCAGACAGTAGATCATGAGTAAACTCCATGACAGAAAATTATCATATAAACCACAAAGTTTTGTCGTTGGTAGTTGGATTATTTTCCATCTATCCAAGAAACAAAATATACAAACATTTTTTTTATATTCATTCTTTTTTTACCTTTGTATGTATATATATATATATTTTTTATATCAATATATGAAATACCATTGATCTTCCATTCAACATCTGTCAGTTATTGTAGCATATAAAAAATCAATAGATATTTACTCTTTTTTTTTTATTTATTTTTTTTTTTCACGTATTTATCATTCAACATTCTGATTGTCAACATGTGTGGTGGATTATATTCAAAAATATTCACAATGAAATAATGAAAATAACGATGTAATGATTAAAAAAAAATAATAATAAAACAAAACAAAAAAAAACAGAAAAACAAAAGACAAAAATTTTTTTACTAATATTTATTTATTTATTATCATTTCTATTTTTTTTCTACTTTTCTTTACATTGTTTCTGGGTTAATTATTCAAAGTTGTGAAAAATTATTAAAAAATGTATATATATCACAGTTAGTAGCTAATTTAACGTCTCCGCAAATACCAAGAAAAGTTTGTATTACGAAAATTCCAACAAGAATTAAACAGGCGATGAAAACAGAATAAACAAAAATGAGAGAAAAAAAAATAAATAAATAAATAAATAAATAAAAAACTGTTTTATGTTTCTTGCATTTATTTCTACAATGTCTTTGAGAAATATGACCAAAGTTTTCACGAATAGTGTGGTAAATGCAAGATCTCTCTTTAGACCCATTAGCTCAAAGGTTATATTACAATTTTAAATGTCTTCATAAAAATAATTTGAATTATACATTTAATCCCGTGAACTCAAAACTTGATACAAACACTATAAATTTTATTACGTAATAATTTTTCATAATCATTTATTGTTATTTTCTGTGTACCAAAAAAATATATTTGTCTTTAATTAAATTTTTTTTTTTGTTCTTATTTTGTTTTTTCTAAAATAAAATTTCTCATGATTTTATTGATATTGGAATCTCGCTTTTGTCTATAAGACTAAATCACTTGATAGAATTGAGACAGAAGTCGAAAGGATAATAGTAAGTGATGAAGAGATCAACATCATCCCCACTCATTCTATTCGCTATTTACGTTGAACTATATAATTTTCCAATAATTCCATAATACGTTTTTATTAAAATATCACTAAATGAATTGAATTATTTCACTGCATCTTTCACATCTACCGCATTTATATCTATATAAATATCATTTATCAATTGACTACGTCACGAAATAATCATAAAATACTTTCAAACAGGGAAGAAGAAGAAGAAGAAGAAGAAGAAAAGAAAAAAAAACTAAATAATAGACATATATAGATGAATAAATGAAGTCTGTAATATCCAAAAGATAAGAATAGATAATATCCTGAAAGTATTGATTGAGGTGTGTCATTTTTTTTTTTTTTAGTGGTGTGACCTGAACACACTCGATATATCGTGAGAATTAATAGGACACACAGGATTACCTCACAGTTTCATGATGATAATATATAGTTGTATCATAACTAATTCATCCCCCTTTTGTCTGTAAATTCTCTCGCTCTTCTATATAATGTCACGTTTTACTGAAGGAATTTTCCCACTTTATTCAAAATTCTTGCTCCACATTTTCTTCTAATGAATTTCAATGAATTTATATAATTTATCAAGTGAATATAATCAATTGATATATTTAGAAAAAAAAAATATCTATTATAATTTAAATTATTTTTGAATATATATAGATACATATTATGATAAACATATATTTTTTTTTTCAATTGAATATATATTTAAATTAATTATCATGTTTATATATTAACTAATAGTATTAATTAAACATTTGATTCCTACGTGAATGGATAATTATTCACGAATAAATATATATATATATTAAATGAAAAGGCATTTATCTCGATCACTTTGTTGTATATCGTGAGAAACAAGGTATTTTAGTTAACTGTACGTGATTATAATCCAAAATTAATTTAATTAAACCCGGAGGATATCAATGAATTAAATATCAACCCAAAATAACAATCAATTCTAATTCAAAATATTTTTATATTATATCAAAATAATATAACATTATATTATTATAATTATTAATATAAATATAAATTATATACTGATAATATTCAGTGTAAAAATAATACTTTTCAATCATTTTTATTAATCTAACAATTTACATTGACGTCAGTAGAATATTTTTAATTTAATTGAATCAACGGTATAGGTGAAAATTACTACTTATACCACAAGTCTAGATTGGAAATTTAATCAATTAATTAATTACCAACACTAAATATACATACATACAGTGACCACAATTTCATAGCGGTGATTTCAATAATTATACAACCACATCCTCATCATTTTCGGAAAAATCGAGAGATCAAATAAATTTAAATATAAAACAATTTTTTTTTTTTTTTTTACGTCTATAACAATTGAAAAATTGTAATAAACAAAATAAAAAATATAAATATATCAATATTAAAATTTATAATAAATTGAAATAAATCAATTGAATTTATAAATAGCAATTGAATGATCAACTCACCGAGTCAATTCAATTTTCTCTTCTTGAAATATAACAAATAAAATATATAATAATAATTATAATAATAATAATGAAAGAGTTCTATCTACAGGTTTATATATATATATATAAATGTACCATCATTTGATCAACGTTTGTGAAAGTAGGTTATCGAGTAAATAGTAGTAGTCCCTTGGAAAATTGTCGGTTATACGAGAAATTCCATTGAATTGCACTGCGCCTTTAATTCCCACGATCAAAGAAAAAGAGCATGGCTATTGTAAACTTTTTCATATATATATATATATATATATATTAATGATATAACTATAGATATTGGGGAATTTAAAGTGAAAAAGGAGAGACATCACTAAATCAGAGGTCGCGCGATAACTTTCGGTCTTTATCCAGTGACAATTTTTCTTTGTCTCTCTGTATAGTTAGAGATGCGAGGAGAGAAGGGAAAAGCTCTACCCACTCGTTGTGTATTTTTTTTTTTTTTTTTGTTTCACATTTTTATTTTGTCGACAGAGAATTTTTTTTTTTTTCTTCCTCATTTCTCCTCTCCCGCTCTCTCTAGTTATATTTGTTTCACTTTATAGTTTTGTCTCCCCCCCCCCCCCCCCCTTGCTTTGAACACTCACCTGATTGTCCGTTTTTCCTTTTTCGTTTTTTTTTTTTTTTTTTCTTGCTTCACTCAGTTCCGCTTACTCTACTTTTTCATGCAGTCATCTTTCATTCTTGACTTTTGTACTTATATTGTTTCGTATAATTTTTTATTTTATTACTTTTCTCATTGTTTTTGTGTTTTTTTTTTTTTTTTTATGTTTTTTTACGAGTGATAGTCTTGGAAGTTGATGACGCCTATAATTCATTGTATATATTTTATTTCTTTTGTTTCAGTTACGGAAAAAGAAATTCGACAGTGGTGAGTTTGTTTTAAAGTAGTTAAGAAATTTTATTTATTTATTTATTTATTTATTTATTAAATTTTATTTTATTATTATTATTTTTTTTTTCATTCTTCTCTTCAATTAATAATGAATTTTCTCTATTTCTTGACGATGAGTATCGTTAATCATATTTAAAATTTGTTTCATTCAGGCACAAAGGATTTCTGAAAGATTGTCCCGACGGTCTTCTTACTGAGCAAGTAAGTAAAGATGGGATAAAGAGAATGGAAATTCGTAAAATTGACAGGATTATGTAAACGCTTGTGACTTCTCCTCTTGTTTCAGGGATTTATCAGGATCTATAAGCAATTTTTTCCACAAGGAGACCCATCGAAATTTGCCTCACTTGTATTCAGGGTCTTTGATGAAAATAATGTAAGAAATACTTTATCTCTTTATTTTATCAATGTCTTTTATCAAATTTATTATTATTATTTTTTTTTTTTTGTTGTTTTCATCATATTTTTTTCTTGATAATTTTATTCAGTGAATTTGTCTTGAATTATTTTTTTCTTGAATTTAATAAAAATATTTTCAACTTCTAACATAATTTTCTCTCAATAATTTTTTAATCAATTCTATTTTATTTATTTATTTATTTATTATTTTTTTTTTTTTTTCTTCGTAGGATGGAACGATAGAATTTGAAGAATTTATCAGAGCACTTTCTGTCACGTCAAGAGGAAATCTCGATGAAAAATTACACTGTAAGTTCATTATTCTATTATTATTCCTCAACGTGTCACTATAAAAATTGTTGAACATCGGCATCACGACAAAAGGAAAAAAAAAAAAAAAATATCAATTTAATACTTTTAAATCGTTTCAAGTCAAGTCACATAGCCGCATGTTGGTAAACAAAAAGGGAATACAGAATAAATCCTGCCCTGCATCTATTAAAATCGTGAAAAAAAAAAAATAAAAAAATAAAAAAACTAAATCAAATAAAAATAAAACTGCCATACAAATGAAATGAATGAATAAATACCGAAAAAAAAAAATATCTATGTACATCAATAAATAAATTTAAAAAAAATAATACTATTGATGAAACTTCAATTAATCGAATTTATTCAATTTGATAAATCCGAAAAAACAACAAAAAAACCGTAAATTTCACCCGATTCTTATCTTTATCATTATTATTATGATTATTATTTTTTGCCACTTCACAAAATCAATAACAATTCATCTATAAAATAGTAATAATAATAATTATAATAATAATAATAATAATAATAATAATGAAAAAAAAATTATATAGTAAAAGAGGGGAATATTTAATAAAATAAATTTAATCGAATTTTTCTCTTTTTTTTTGCAGGGGCTTTTCGCCTTTATGATGTTGACAATGATGGCTTTATTACACGAGACGAAATGTATAATATTGTCGATGCAATATATCAGATGGTGGTAAGAATATAAATATAAATAAGTATATTTAACTTTGTGAGTGTGTGTGTGTGTGTGTGTGTGTGTGTGTGTATTTACAGTTTTTTTTTCTCTTTTTTTTTTCTTTTTTTTCATCTTGATTATACGTTGAGCCATTCGTGAAATACAGATCCAGTGTGTATTTATCCGAGTAAATTTACATATAATACAAACCAAATGAAGTGACATACGAGTAAATAAAAAAAAAAATTAATAATATGATATAAATGCACTTGAATAAAAAAGATGAAAAAAAAAAAAAAAAAATTGAAATGAGCGTGACTTTTAGTAGATGAATGTGTGGAATTATATTGATATATGTATTATCAACTGTGAATGAGAATGTGTAGGATAAAAAATAGAAAAAGAAAAAAGTGAATTGTGAAAATCTCAGTATAAAATTCAAGTTAAGTTGGTTTTATAACGGAAATAGAATCCGGAATATTTATGTTGAAATGTGTCATGCAATATTGTTGAATGGATTCGGATGTAAAATAAACTGGGGTTAAACTTGGGAAAAAAAGAAAAGGGAAAAAATAAAAAAAAAACGAAAAAAAAAAAGGCGAATCGAGAGAAAGATAAAAAAAATTGAAAGTTTGAATTTTATCATATCCTTGAATTTAAAAATGAAAAAAAAACAAACAAACAAAAAACAAAGATATAAATTATACTTGATATAAATCAAATTGAAATTGTCTCAAATTAATTCAAATTTATTTCTTTTACATGTCAAGTTATATAAATGAAAATTTATCTGTCAATTAAATTGTATAGATTATTTAATGTAATGTAATAAAATTTCCGTGTGAGACAAACATGTAAATAAATAAATATATATATGAATACTTGCTTAGCTGTCTGAGATAAAATTTACACAGTAATTACACACTCTTGTTATACAGTTGGCTAGTTTTGTTTATTCCTAATGTGTATCAACGTAAATGTTGTAATGTAAAGTAACGTGTACAGTTGAGCGTACAACGAAATTAACATTATACGTATTTATAAACGAGCAAGAATATATTTCCATATAAAATAAAATACTGAGTAGACACACGTAACAAATAGATAAATAGTCTCATGAATATGAGGCTATTTAATATCATCTTGACTTTACTCGATACATTTTGATAAGAATAATATTTATTTATTCAATTTTTTTTTTTTTTTTTTTTTTTCTCTATTTTTTCATGATTTTTTTTCTCCACAACTTTTTCCTATTTTTATTTTTTCTTTTTTTTTTCAATACTTCTATTTCCGGTTTCGAGTATGAACTAATGAGACGTAAGAACTTGTCGGAGCAAAAGTTTTTGGCGGAACATCAAAAATAAAAGTGAAATGACATAAAAATAAAAATAAAAAAAATTAATCAGATTTTTTATTTTTTCACTTCACTTTTTTTTTATTATTATTTTTGTTTTTTTCTCTTTAAATTTTAGAATATTATTTATTTCGATAGTATTCATTTAATTTTTAAACTGGATAATGAGATTTCACTTGTAATATTAGAGGAGTGTTATTATATGAAAAGTTGAAATTATTGGAATTCACTCAGCGATTCAATATAACGAGACGTTCACTTCATTTTTTATATAAAATGTAATTTATCAGAATTATCACAGTAAAATTTTATTGAATGGAAATTTTTTATTGTGAAATTTTTTATATAAATATTTTTTTTATATTCATCACGTTAAACTAACATTGAATGAAGTTGGTGTTTTACTGTTCATTAAGTACAATCGTGAATTTATTATTATTATTATTATTATCATTTATTTATTTATTTATTTATTTATTTTTTTTTTTTTCGACATTGATTTTTTGTTCTATAGAAAAATTTATTTGGGTCGATTAGTCATTAATATATGAATGATAATTTATCTTTGGATTGAGTATAATAAATTGTTCACTTATCATCAAAAGATACAAATGAAATATTCGCTGTAATTTCCACAATGGATTTTTCGAATTTATGAAATTAATCAACAGAATATTTTTTGACAATCATTTAATATCCAACATCAATAACAAACAAACAAAAATTATATTTCCGGACAATAATTTGTCGAAAAACTGTCGTCTCATCTACCATCACACATTGCCCTCTCTTTATCCCACTGCATCTATATTATTTTTATTATTTATTATTGTTTTTTTCTGGGCTTCTTTACTTATAATAGTAGTGATCTGCCAAAAACAATTCGTCGTTGACATGACAATTTATCTCATACTATTTTTCTTACTTTTGGTGTTTCAGGGCCAGCAACCACACGCGGAAGATGAAAATACACCGCAAAAGAGGGTGGATAAGATATTTGATCAAATGGACAAAAATCACGATGACAAACTCACCCTAGAAGAATTTCGTGAGGGTAGTAAGGCCGATCCAAGAATTGTCCAAGCATTATCACTGGGCGGTGAGCCGTGAAAAAAATAAAAATAAAAATAAATAAACTCAATCCGTGCAAAAATAAAAGATAAATAATAATTATAAAAAGAACGAAAGAAAAAAAAGAGAGAGACTTAAACTGTTTAGAAATTATTTATTTTTTTAGAATATCAATCAAGATCAATTTCTTCTACACGAGAGAACAAAAAAAAAAACAAAAACAAAAACAAAAACAAAAGAATAGTAAAAAAATGTAATACAATTTTTTGACATTCACTTTAATTCATTTTTTATTTAATTTACAATCAAAGAAAAAAAAATATATATATGAAATAATCTCACATTTTAATTTTTTTAAATTTTTATATATATTTATATTTATATGTGTGTGTTTATTTGAGGTTAAATATTTGCCACAGGAAAGTGCAATGATAAGTAGGTAAAGAGTATGGTGTTGTCGAGATAACTGGAAGTTGGCCAAAGGGGGCGAGAATTATCTCGTAGTTGTGGGATTCAGATTGTTGAATGAAAGGCGATAGTGCACTGCCACTGGTTGGATATATATAATCCTTGAGCACGTTGTGACGTGATTTTCGAAAAATCTTACGAAAAACGATAAAGAGAAAATCAGAGGGATATAAACTTGGGTGAAGGAACAGGAAAAGAGGAAGAAAAAAAATAAATAAAATAATAATAATAATAATAATAATAATAATAATAATGAATTGAAGAAAAATAAATAAAAGTAAATGGTAGAAAAAGAAAAAAAAAAAAATCAAGAGAATGAGGAAACGAATAAGGATTTTGATCGAGAGTAGAGACCAGTTAATGGCCATGGCCTAAATAGATATATTAACTGATATAAACATCAAATTGACGTACGAAAAAAATGAGAAAATGTTTATGGCGGGCAGGAGGAGTGGGAAAGGAGAGTAAAAAATAATATGAGTATAAAATAAATTATTTGAAATAATTATTTGATAAAGGGGGAATTTACAAAAATTTATTTTTGCTGTGAAAGAATTTTTTTTTTTTGTTTACTTTTACTATTCTTTTTTATTTATTTATTTATTTATTTATTTTTTTTTTTTTATTGATAATGTTCCGTGACAGTAGACAATGAGGCGATTATTTAAACGGATCTCATACAAACTCATTAAAAATATAATTGACAAAATAAATAATTAAAGAAAGAAGGGATGAAAAGAAAGAAAAAAGAAAAAAAATTAATAAAATAAGAATAAAAATTGATATTTATTATTATATGAAAACCTCAATAATATGACAATTTCATAAATCAAAATACACGTAATTCCGTAAATTATTATCAATTTCGAATATAAAAATGGAATTTTAATCGAAAAGTTAGAAATATTAAAATCAAGATTAAAATGTCAAATATTGAACTCGCATTTCAACATCAAGAATTTTTTTTTCCTCATCTTTTGCGTTTTCATTTTCTTCCTTTTTTTTTTTTTTTTTTTTTTTTCCTCCTGCTCTATCGTCTATTTGTATCTAAAATTGCCATCGGGAAATTAAAAGATATCCAGCAAGCTGAGGCTTAGACGATTATATATATATACATAATATATAAGTAGTCAATAAACTACGTGTGGTGATCTTGAAGCACAAAACGACCGAGAGTTTTTTTTTCTCACCGCATGGGCCACCCCGTGAAATATCCGATATTGGCAAACTTCCCTACCTCACGTTTTCTCTCCCTTTTTTTTTATTTTTACCTCTCCCTCTATATAATATCGTACTCGCTTTGTACATTTTCTTCTTCTCTATTCTACGTCCATCGAGTGGCGTTCAATGAAAAGTTTCTCGTTTACCTACTCAAGCAATTTCAATAAACTTTATAATATTTCTCAAAGTGAAAAAAATTAAAAAAAAATAAAATAAAATAAAAATATCACGTTGAAAATTAAAGAATAACAAAATAATATTAATTAAGTAAGAATAATAATTATATTTCTTCAGAATAAAATTACAATCTCATGATATATATTTAGAAAAATATTTGTTGTAATCCAATGTATTTATTGTTCGCGTTGTTGAGATTTTCTTTTATAGAATAACATGATCGATATTCATGATGAATATGACGACGACTGCTACGGTGATTTTTACCCTCTGTTTTGTTTTATTTTATTCTATTTATTTATTTAGAATGGAAAATTAAATTGATAAATCACATGAATAGAAGAAGAGTATGAATATAACACGAGGTACACGTGGACAAAGTTTAAAAATTCAATGATTCGTTCATTATATATTCTCAAAATAAATTATTCTACAAATTTATCTAGCGCTATATACATATAATATAATTTTCATAATTTTCCAAACTTACCCGTGACAATGCCATAACAGAAAAAAAAAAAAAATAATAATAATAATAATAAATTACTTCTGTCAGCCTCGTGAGTTCACTCACAAAAATTCTCTTTTTGTCTTTATATCATTTTTTGTTTTGTTTTTTGTTTAATTATTATTTATTAATTATAATAAATTTTTTCTTCAATTACATCTAAAATATTGTAACAATAAGAAATACCTCGTGAATAACACAAATTTATATATCACTTTTCAATTATCTCACTTGAAGTGAAGATGAAATAAAATAAATTACTCACGATTGTATAAATAAAAATAAATTATTGGATTGATATTAAAAGCACAAGCGACACACGAGTGAATTCGTTATATTCTGACAAATCTTTGTCCTTAACACACACACACACACATAAATGTGAGATATAATAAAATACAATCTCAGTTTTACCACAAGCACTACGTCTTTACTTTTTTCATGTCTCATTTCTTCGTGGCGCACAAAATTGCTTTACGATTGGAGATCTTATATACATATGTGTGTGTGTGTGTGTGTGTAAGAGAGACATTGAGGAAGAGAAGATAAAGTTGAGAAGATAAAAAAAAAAAGAAAAACTACGTAACATATATGTGAAAAGAAATGAAATAAAAATTTTTATCCACATACCAAAGTTATAATATAATATAAGATAAAGGAGAAAAAAAAAAAATAATAATAATATTAATATTAATAATAATAATCGTTATTGCGTAAATATTGTAAGTATCTTAAGTCATTTTTACCATTTTCAAATGAAATAATAATATTATGATAAAAGTTGAATGAAAAATAATTAAATAAATAAATTAAAGATTGATAATTCATTGATTATATAATTAAATATCTATATAAAATATGATATGAAAAAAATTTTACTGAAATAAATTATAGTTATTTAAACTTCGATATTGTATTGTGGCAGAAGAAAAAAAAAAAAAAAAAAAAAAAAAAATGAAATATATAAATAATTTCTTTTTTTTTCGTTGTTTTCATTTGAATTGTAATTGAATAAGTTCAATATAGATAATTGCAAATGTATATTTATTGCAATGGTAATAATTAATTATAAAGAGGAAAAATTGTTTCGATTGATATTATACAGAATATCATTTGTATAAAATGAATTTTAGTGTCAATATATTATATAATTCATCAGAATTCTCAATTCACTGCGATCAATATTGTGCCATCCAATTTTCAATTTTATTTCTGTACAAATGGTAAAAGTAAAGTGAATAATGATTTTTTATTTTTTTTATTTTTTCAATTTTATTATCGTTGAGATGCGAATAAAATTGTGAATAATGAAGAAGAAAAATATTATATATATATTCCTTACATTGTAATGAAAAATTCGATAAGGTAATCATTAATAATTTAGAAAATATAATTATAATTCTTAGTGAGTTTAATTTGATCATTGAAAATTCTATATTCTCCTCGAAATATTTTGTTTCTCAGTTTTTTTTTTCATATATAAAAATTAAATGAAATTAAAAATTTAAATCCATTTCTACAATTTTTATCATTTGACAAACACTAAAATGAACAAAAAGAAAAAGAGAATATTAAATATATAAAATAATAAATAAAAATCGTTGTCAATGAAAAACTATTCAATTTAATCTTCACCACATCTAATTTTAGTAATTAATTGTAATTGATTAATTAATAATTAATGCTATCTAATTATAATTATCACTACTATCGCTAAATTGTTATTATTATCAATGAAAGAAAAATAAATAAATAATAAATAAAATTTGAAGAAAATTATTATAAATATACACGTTGGTAAATTTATTGATAATTTACCATTTGTCTCCGTCTCAATGATAAAAATTAAGTAAATGAAAAAAAAATAGGAAAAATTATGACGAAATTTACGGAATAAAAATTGAAAAAAAAAAAAAGAAAAAAAAACTGGATTATTATTATTGAATAATATTAATAAATGATTATTCAGTATCAATTCAATTTCATCATAATTGGGATTATTTACAAATTATATTACCATGATAATTAATAAATAACAATTTATTAATAATAATATATGGTACAATTTTGATGTGCATCACATCAACGATATTGTTTACAAAATTCCAAATTCAAAAATATAACGGTGCAAAAAAAAAAAAAAGTCTTCCCATCAGAACAAAAACAAAAAAACCGAATAAAACGACTTTGTGCAAATTATATTTGGTACAAATTTTTTTTCGCTCCTGAATAATCATTATCCAACAACTAACACACACACACACACACACACGCACATATATATATATATATGTATATTGAAACTGAACATAATAATCGTCACGGTAATTATTTTAAAAAAATTTCTGTGATAATTATTAATTACGTGTTGAAGGAAATTAAAAAAAAATTAATAAATAATAAACAAACGAACAAACAAAATATCAGGATATAAAAAAAAAATTAATTTTCATTGAGTAAAAAAAAAAAAAATTGGGTATTGCAATAATTACTGGAATATTTTAAATTATTACAAAAATTATAAAAAATAAAAAATACGAATTGAATAGTTATAATATTAATATCACTATGGAAATGAATAATAATAATAATAATAATAATAATAATAATAAATATGTTGAAGATTTATTGTGAGTTATTCTTGCATTTCCGATATGAAATTATATTGCATTTGATATATATATATATATATATATATATATATATAATTTAATTTTTATTATTAATATATTTGCCGCATGCCGTTATAAAAATAAATAATATTTAATATTGAACAAAAAAAAAAAGAGAAAAAAAAATGAAGAAAAAAAGGAGGGAAAAGAAAAATAACAGGAGAATAATAATGTATGTAATAAAAACCAGAACAAAAAATAAATGAATAATAATAAATAAATAGATAAATAAATAAATAAATGAATAAAAATGTCAATATAAATATTTAAATTGTTATAATAATTCATGTATGGCGCATTGAACAAATACACCAAAGCGCTTTGTTATTTTATATGAGCCTCATGCATATTTTTTTTATTTAATGCTAATTAAAGAAAAAACAAAAAAAAAACAAAAAAAAAAGATGTTAAAGTTATTATACATAAAGTGAATTGATAAAGCACCTGATAAATAAACTTACATGTGTTTATAATTATTCCTTTTCATTCAATCATCACATGTTACAGTCATTATTATTATTATTATTATTAATTATATTATTGTATCATTGAACTAATAATAATAATTTTTATTAAATATAATTTTTTCATTGTGTATATAATATTACTTGAATTTTATTGTAAATGTGTAAATGAAAAAAGAAAAAAAAAAAGAAAAAAAAGTGTGAGAGATTTCAGATTAAATTTAATCAAGATAATAATTGTGAAGTGTTACCATTAAGATGTTGTAAAAATTGCGAATTTTTTTTCTTTTTTATTTTATTATTATTATTGTTATTTTTTTTTTTTTTTTTTTTCGCTATTCCATACTCTTAACTGCCGTCAACTGTTAGATAGCCTATTCATTTTATTATTCCGAAGACTTTAGAAATCAATGGATTATTGAGAAAGGGACACGGTCCCATCACTATTTAATTGTTAAAAAATAATTTCAATAATTTTTTATTATATAAAAAATAATAGTATAATCGCGTGTCCTAATGTTTTATTCGATAATTTAGAAAAAAAAAAAAAAAAAAAACAAGTAATAATTTCTTTGAAATGTAAGATAACTTTTTTTTTCTAGTTATTTATGAACTGTCATTCAAATTGCACTGTACAAGGTGACACTTAAAATTATTATAAAGAAAATAATAATAATAAATAAATAAATGAATAAATAAATAAATAAATAAATAAATAATGATTGCAAATTTATTCTTTATTTATTCTCACTCGTCATTGTGAAATTTATTAAAATTTCTCGGTTACTTAATTGGCAGATTACCAATTATTTCCCAGAGCAATTTAACTTTACAATCACTGCAAATTTAAATTGTAGGATACTGATGTATATGACCTTTGTTTGCTGACTCGTCGTCTCTACAAAAATGTTGGCATTACAGGACGTGAGTAATTATCGGATTGATTGTGTCAAGTATATACGTATGTGACTATTCACATGATAGAGAAAAAGAAAAAAAAAAAAAAAAAAGATTTCTCACTGTAAAATACAATTCCGTGATTAATTTTCATTACTGTAGAGAAAAATAAATCAAATTATTTATCATACACTCAATATCATATAGAAATATACAAGAAGAACAAAAACGAAAAACAAAAAAAATTAACACCAATTGAATTTTTATATTTTATAAAAAAATTATTAGATGAAAATTTGATAAAATTCATAATTCAACATGACTTAATGATCATTTAATTGTGACAATGTTCTCGTTGATATGCATTATTAACATTCAAGATAAATATAATTATCAATTGCAAAGACGACATTTGTTCATACATTTCTTCAACATTTTTATCTTTTTTCTTTTCTCTCATTTTTTCTTTTTATATGTATATAATGATAATAATTGTACAATGTCGTTTTTGACATCAGAAAGATAAGGATGATTTTCAAGAATAATATAAGAATATAAGACGGAGAAAAAGAAAAAAAAAAGAAAAAATAGAATTATTTTATGAATTATAAAAAATTTTACTTCTCTATAAGTTTAAAAGAGAATTTCATGTCGTGAATTTCATTTGTGCACTTTCACATTCTTCTTTTAAATGAAGAATTTTTAAATGAGTTTCTTTCAATGACATTTCGGCCAATTTTACTTTCAAACGATGCTCCTCAGCCTGAAATTATTTACAGAATTTTCCATTATAATTTTAAGGAGAACAAAAAAAAAAAAAAAAATAATCTATAATGATATTTATATTTATATTAACATATGACGAGTCAAAATATTTTCTCACTTCTAAATGATGAAGAAGTTGTAATTGTCGTATAACATGAAGATTATGATATGGAAAATTATTAACTTGATATTCACGATGATTATCAATATCAATAGATAAATTAAATTGTTCAGGATAAAAAGTATTGTGTGGCATTAATGAAATAAATTGACGATCATTTGTAATTAATTGTTCATCATTTCGAATATTGTCATTAATTATATTTGATGATTTCAAGTTTTTTATCGATTGACTCTGATCAATTTTTCCAATTGAAGAATATTTTTCATGATTATCATTAAATTCTATCGATGATTCAATTTTATTTGATTTTCTTGGTTGTAATAAAAGACATTTGCCTTTTAATTTTTTTGTTAAATTTACTTTTACTTCATTATTTATTATTCCTTTATCCATTTCATAATTTAATTCATCATTTTTAATATCAGATGAATTTTTTCTTTTGCCATTTTTCGAATGAATAACTGATACTGTAACAGATGAACCCGAGATATCAGTCTCAGAAATAATTACCGCTGGTTGTTCAATTAAATCTATAAAATATTTGGAAAAAAAAAAAAAAAAATACATCAATAGATTGATAATTATTTTTATTTTTCTTCTTTATAAGTATAAAGATATTTTTTTTTTCTTTTTTTTCCTTTCAATTACCCATTGACGTTTCTGATTCATCATCGTAGAAATGTGTAATTTTATCGCTTGACTGTAAACAGTCACCGGCATCAATAGAAGTCTGTCCTGTAAATTCTGATAGACAAATTGATGAATCGCTATGTATTTTCGCGGACTTGTTTAAAAATTCCATTTCCATCGCGGCATTTTCCTAGTCAGCAAAAAAAAAAAAAGAAGGGATTAAAAAAAAAAAAAAAAATGAAATGAAATAAAAACAAAAATAAACAAAATATTGTTGTGATATATTTTTTTGTTTTCTCCTCATTTATAACAAAATATAACATAACATTTAGCAATACCTTTTTCCATTTGTTCCTACCATTATGATATTTATAATTTTGCCAATATTTTTTCAACTGCGCAGTCGTACGATCAGTAAAACCACCATCACGAAATTTCCTATCGATCGTCGTCCAAATTTCCTTCCTTGCCAATATTGATAGGTTCTTATCCTCTAACTTTTCACTAAACTCACTCATAATACATAACAAGTGATCGCGTTCATGTCTTGTAAATTGATTACGTTGACGTGTCCTATCATATTCACCAATTCCACATTTTGACATTATTCCTATCACAATTATACTCCCACAAATAATATTTCAATTAATTATTAATGAAAAATTTTATCTTGCAGACAAATTGCCAAGATTTTTTTTGACTTAAACATGTAAGAAGACAATTGAATGTAACACGCTGTAAAGAATGACAAACTAAAACAACGTAACATCACCCTGAACTGAACTGAGAAAGTTCATGACTTCTTCATTTTTTTTTTTTTTTTTTTTTTTTTTTTTTTATCTCAGCCTCATTAGAACATATCATCAACTTTTTTGATCTAGAAAAATAAATAAATAAATAAATAAACACTTTCATCATAATGAATAATAATAATATGAAATTATTATCAATAAAATATTGCAAATACTTCACAATTATACATTATCAATTACGTTATCTGTTTATGATAAATAATAAATAACACGTATTACGATCTATATGAATAATAATATCAAATTATCCATGAAATATCAAAGATACTTCACAATTATATGTTACGAATCGAGTTATCGGTTTGTGGATAGATAATAAATAATATATATAATCCACCACTTTAAAGATAACACAATTTTTTATAGACACAGTGAATGTATTTATACTTTGTGCAATTAAAAATATTCATAAAAAAAAAAATTAATAATATTTTATTATTAAAATTATTTGTCGTTTATCGCTGAATTTAATTTTTTTAATTTTTATATTTTCAATTTGTAATTACAATGTCAAAGAAAATTGTAATAAATTTGAGGGAAATAAATTATTTATATTGATTATTTATAAAAAAAAAAAAAAATATTAAATTGTATGTACTTATGTTTAATTAATTTTATTTCTACAGGATTTATCAAATAGAATTTATAAAAATGGAATTTGGTATGGACCAATTGTTAATTCACCACCTAACAATTATAAATATGGTGAAGTATTATTGAATAGTATGAAGAAAAATTCAACATTAATTGGCCAGGTAATTTATACAATTGATAATAATAAATTGTTTTTTTTTTTAATATTTCAATTATTTCAAAAAATACGATACAATTGTAATAATTATTATTAAGATACAAGTGTCAACGGGAATAAAAGATACTTTTGGTGAAATGGCTGATCGGTGTATTAGATGTGCATTGTGGTTGAGAAAACAAAATATAAAATGTTTTGATGTTATTGGAATTAGTACGCAAAATCATTTGAATCATATGATCCCTATTGTTGCTTCAATGTTTAATGGATCAGTTATAAATCCATGGTGGGATAATTTAGAAGACGGTTAATAGATAATAATTATTTATAATCGTCTTGATATAATGAAATATTAATAATCAAAATAATAATTTGTTTTTTTTTTTTTTTTCTCCCTCAGAACTCATTGAGTATTTTATCAAGTTAACTGATCCAAAAGTAGTATTTGCAAGTGAAAAGAATGCTCGATTTATTAAAAATATCATTGATAAAATGGGAATAAATTTGAAAATAATTGTTTTTGGAAATGTAAATGGTTTAGAATCATTTGATGATATATTAAAAGCACAAGATTTTGATGAGATAAAAAAATTTCAATGCACTCCAATTGAGTCACCTGATCAACCAGCTATTATTCTTTATACATCTGGAACAACGAGTAATCCAAAAGGTGTTTTTCATTCTTACAACTCAATTGCGAATAATTTAGCTCTCGTGCCGAAAGAATTGATGGTAAATCATCGTGGAATGTGTTACGCTGGAATTGCATGGATATCTGGAATCATGAATCTACTCAGGGCAATTGAAGTTGGATCAAATATTATTATTACATCAGACATAAGTGAATTTGATTCTTTTAAATTAATTGAAACGTACAAAGTAAATAAAATACCAAAATTGATTGATTCTTCAATGATTATTTATTAAATATGTGATTCATATTATCATTGATTTTTATTTTCTGTTTTTTTTTTTTTTGTTTTTCTATTATTCTTCAATAGATTAATTGGTTATTTATCGGAACTGGATCTGCGAATCGCATGTCAAAAACTTCACTCATCAATACTCTGGATTATTCAGCAGTAAAAAGTGTTTGTGTTGCTGGTGCATTTTTGAAGAAAAATGTTGGTGAATTTCTCGACAATATATTTCCAAATGCTTGGGTTTTTCAATCCTACGGTTAGAAAAAATTGATATAATATAAATTAAAATGTAAACTGATATCTATAAGTGGAAAAAAACAAAAAAAAAAAAAATGTTTATCAATAAATAAAAATAACAATAAAAATGATTAATTAAAGGCACAACAGAAGTTGGTGGATCAGCAACGTTAACTGAATTAATTCATCATCGAGATTCTTGTGGAAAAGTCGTGAGAAATATAAAAATTAAAGTGATAGATCAAGATGGAAATAAAATTCTCGGACCTAATGAAAAAGGAGAATTGTACATTCAATCACCGCATATGATGTTGCATTATTACAAAAATTCACAAGCTACAAAAGAATCAATTGATTCTGAGAGTATATATAGATATTTTTTTTTTTCTTTGTTTAATTATTAAAATCTCAGTATATTTTTATTGAACATAAACAGAAAAAAAAATAATAAAATGTATAAATGTGATTAATAATTAAATTTAGATTGGTTTCACACTGGAGATTTAGGATATTACAATGAGGATGGTGAATTTTTTATTATTGATCGTATTAAAGAATTGATCAAGTGTCGACTTGATCACGTCGCACCAAGACCAATTGAAGAAATAATTCATGGACATCCAGCTGTCGCCGATGTAGCAGTTGTTGGAAAACCCAACAATGACGATATTGAACAGGCCATGGCGTTCATTGTTAAAAAACCAGGAGAAACTGTGAGTTTAAAATTCCATTGGCACTTTGTTGAAAACAATCTCAAATATAATAAAAAATTTACAGATAACTGAGGTGGAAATTGTTGATTTTGTAAAAAAAAATATGCCAGATAGATTTCATTTGAAAGGTGGAGTGAAATTTTTAAATAAATTACCTTATACAGAGTCGGGGAAAATTTCAAAAAAAATTCTACGTCAAATGGCAAAGTCTATTGCACAAGAAACTTAAAATAAATATATCAAATATTTATTTAATTATAATTATAAAAAATATAAAAATTTGTTAAATAATTATATTGCGAATATCCATGATTAATTGGTGCAAAATTTAATTAAATTATGAAATGAAAATTGTTATTTTATATATTTAATAATTCTCAAGTAATAAATCATGACCCAAAAATATTATCAATGTTTATTAATGATAAGAAATTTATTTATATCATTGTATTATAAGTTATAATCAAACAGAATATAGCAAGTCAGGAAAATAAATGAAATATAAAGTTATGTAAGTTCATATTGTATTATCAGTTTACTTCAAATCACATTGACATAAAAAACAAACTACAGAAGAAAAGTCTCATCTATAAAAGCCAACGGTTTACCCAGTTTTATTTTCAATCATACAAACACAATCATTGAAAACAAAAGAAAACATAAAGTTTTACAATTGCACTTATGAACGAAAAGGTAATTATAAAATATCACTGTGAAAGTAAATATAAAAATGGAAATAAACTGGATAAATTATTGAGAACAGTTAAATTATTCAGATAACAAAAGTACATAAATAAATTTTAGGATAAATCCAAAAAATTTTATAAAGATGGAGTGTGGAGAACTTCTGATGTAAATCCACCTAAAGATTATTTTCAAGTAGGTGAAAAATTAATAAGTACTTTAAAAAAATATCCAGAAATCATTGGACAGGTATGAAATTTTATTTATTTTCTTCACTGCTTATATTATTATCAATTCATAATAATTATTCAATTTGCATTATAGATTGATGGAAAAACGGGAAAGAGTGAAACCTATGGTGTAATTTATGATAAAAGTGTACGTTGTGCTTTATGGCTAAAAAAATTTGGTGTTGATCGTAATGATGTCGTTAGTTATTGTGGTGCCAATTGTATGGCCACTTGTATTCCATTATTTGCTACATTTTATATTGGCTCTATTTTCAATCCATGGTGGAATAGTTGTTTAAATGAAGGTAAATAAAATGTTTTATAAAAAAATAATTATAAAATATATTTCAATTTAATTTGAATATTTTTTCAGAAATTTCAAGATTTTTTATAGAACAAACTCGACCAAAAGTTTTATTTATTGATGAAGTTTCTTCCCAAATTATACTTAAAGTAATTAAAAATATTAATTTTAATGTGAAAATAATTACTGTTGATAGAGAAATCTCAGGTTTTGAATCTCTTTCAAGTATATTAAATCAAATAAATATAAATGAAATAAAAACATTTAAATGTACAAAAATTGATAATGCCAATGAGTCGGCATTAATTATGTTTACATCTGGAACAACGAGTAATCCAAAAGGTGCATTACATTCATATGGATCAATGGTATCAACATGTCTATCCGTAACTGATGAAAAAGGAATTTCATTGTGGTTTGCTAATATATGTTGGTTATCTGCAATTATGAGTATATTTCATTGGATCTTTAGTCATTCAACAGCACTTATCTATGACAGTCCCAGTGAAGATGATGCATGCAAATTAACAGAAAAATTTAAGGTACACAAATACTCAATTAATTAGGTCAATGATAAAAATTTTGATTTTTATTTAATATAACAGGTAACACGTTTAACAATGGGAACTGCTGCAATGAATAGATTCAGTAAAACAAAAGGACTTGATAAATATGATATGTCATCAATTCAATTCGTATTCTTTGGTGGATCTATTGCTAAAAAAGAAGCTGTAGAATTTCTTATAAATTTTTTCAAAAATGCCAGAATTACAACTGCCTACGGTATCGAAATTTATTTCTCTTTATTCTCATTGATTTGCATTGTCATAAAAATTATATAAATAAATAATTTATGTGTAAATTAAAATATATATAATAGGTAGCACAGAGTGTATGGGAACTTTTGGGATAATAAATCCACACAAACCAACATCTTGCGGTAAAGTTCGTCCAAATCATGAGATTAAAATAATTGATTTGGAGACGAATGAAATTGTTGGATCGAATCAAGAAGGTGAATTATATTTACGTGGTATAACACAAATAAAATGTTATTGGAATAATTCAAAGGCCACCAGTGAAGTCATAAATTCTGATGGTAAATAATGAATTAAAAAAAATAAAAATTGAAAAAAAAATCAAGTAAATCGTATAAATAATTCAATTAATTATGTTCAATAGGCTGGTATCGCTCTGGTGATGTTGGGTATTATGATGATGATGGTGATTTTTATATTACTGAGAGGATCAAAGAGTTAATTAAATACAGACTTCATCATGTACCACCAGCGGCAATTGAAAGTGTAATACTGAATATTCCAGGAGTAGCTGAGGTTGGAGTAGTTGCTAAACCGCACATTGATGATCTAGAGCAACCTACAGCTTTTATCACAAAAGTCCCTGGAATTGAAGTGAGTGGATAATTTTATAATAATTCAAAATGTCATTTATTAAAAAAATAAAATTATATATAAAGTAAAATCTTTGTATATATTTTTTTTTAGATAACAGAAGATGATGTGCATAAAATGGTGAATGATAAATTACATGATCGAATGAAACTTCGTGGTGGAGTTTATTTTTTGGATGAAATGCCACATACAACAACGGGAAAAATTGCAAAACGAGCATTACGTGATCTGGCAAAAATTCAAGTTGAATAGTAATGGTAAAAATGAAAAAAAAACACACACACACACAATCACAATTGAATTACAATAAAAATAATTTAATTTGCAACATCATGAATATCATTTTTTTAAATGATATTTTATTAATTGGAAATAACATTTGAATATTTTATATTATGCATGAAAATTTTAGAAAATTAATCGAATAAATTTACATATTATTATGATAAAATATACAAAATAATCTATAATATTCATTTATATCAACATTAATTTCATATGACATATTTTAGTGTTCATATTAAAGTTCAATGATTTAAATATCATGTCATGATATTATTTTTTGCATATTTTAATTCTTATATTATATGAAATGAGTATTGCACTGAAATGAGCAATACAAATTATTACATATAAATATAAACGTTCAGCCAAAAATTGTAATTTTAATTTATTGTCTTTTTGGAATTCCACGCTCTGCAGCTGCATTAAAAAGTCCAATTAATGAATCAAGGGTTTCTTGGCCAGTTGGTACAATTTCATTGGCAGGTAGAAGAAAACCGTATTTTCCAAGATCACGTAATTCATATGTGTACGAAATTGGTGGTTTAAAATTGGATTTAACCCAATCCATTGAGCTACCACTCGCAATATCTAAAATGAAAAAAAATTATTTGTAAAAAAAAAACAAGGATTTTTTTGTTTTATCAATGAATAATTTTTAATTTGTACTCACAAATTGTTTCGGCAATATTTCCAGTTAAATATTTTGTACCATAACGTTTTGAGAGAGCATCAATTGTTTTTACACCAATAGCTTGCTAAAATTCATATTATTACATAAATTAAATAATAAAAAATTATAATAAAATGAATAAATTATAATAAATTATTAAATTACCAATTCATCATAATTATCAAGATGATCATGAGTGTGACCATAGGGAAATAGAAGTAATTGGGAGTAACTGTGGAATGCAATGTAAGCATAAAACTTATCAGAAATTGATTTTATATACTTTGAAAGTGATCTCGTTTCGATGTCTGAGAATGGTTTACTTCCAGCATAAGTTTCCGAACATGGAAAACTGCTTGCTCCACCCTCTGAAATATTTTCAATTATTATGTCTATTAATAAAAAATTCCAATGTACATAAATATATAATGAATGAATAAATAGATAAATAAATGATTGTAATAAATAGAAATGTACCATTCCATTTAAATCCCCAATTGCGATTTGGATCTGCACCTTTGCACAAAACTGAATATGGTTTTCTTGTTTTACGCCACAATCTCGCCTTAAAATAAAATAATATCCTCAAATTAATTAATATTTATATAAATAAATAATTGTTAAATAATTTAATTATTTAATGTACCTTAGTATGAGTGTAAACAAAACCATCAGGATTAACAACGGGAAAAATGTACCAGTCATTTTTTTCAGCCAATTCTCGTACTGTCGGGTCTTTACTTGTCAACAATTCATTCAAAATATATGTAACAGTTGCTGATGTTATCCACTCACGTGCATGAATATTTCCTTCAATAAATATTCCGGGATTATTTTTTTTAAATGACACTTTAACTCCTTTAATTTGACGACCCTCGTATGTTTCACCGCCTATCACAACTTCAACTTTGTCTGGATACTTTTCGGCAAGTGAATCTAACCATTCATAAATTTCATCCAATGTATGATAACTTTTCCAATTGAAATCTGATGCACGGACAATTTTACTATAATGTGGATTCTCGTTATCCATTAAATCTTGAACATTTTCAATAAATATTTTATATTCTACTCCAGTTGATTCCATTAAATCCATGAATTGGGTCAATTTTTCTGGTGCAATCATCAAATCCGCTGTTTTGTTCACAAAACTCGGTGCATGCCAGAAGGAATACTAAAAATAATTCAATTTATTCAAAAATATTATAATATATATATTTCATATTTTGCATTTTAAAACTTTATAAAAGTTGATGAAAAAAAAAAAAAAAAAATAATAATAATCGTAAAATTAAATTTTTATATCGTCAACTGTTTTAAAACTTTTGATTTAATTTAAATATCACACTCGTTATATTCCACATAATAATATTATATTTATAATTTTTACCTCGTCACCATAGTCAGCCATACGATGAAGTAAATTAATTTGCATCTCATTTCTAGGTATCAATTTAAATACTTTATAATTATCGTATCTCTCCTGGCTGGCAGTAGCCAGTGCAAAGAACGTCAAAAATATTTCTAACTTGAACATTTTTCTAAAAAAATTAAATAATAATAATAATAAATAAATTAACTAATTAATTAATCAATTAATTACTAAACTGATACGGAATAAAAATCAATTAATGAAATAAAATCATTGGAAATTATATAAAAAAAAAAAAAAATTGTTATATAGCACTAAATAAAATTTGTATTTATAAAGAATCACGACTTACTCAGTTCCAAGTGTCTAACACTCTTATGTCGGGATTTTACAAACTCTCCACGTATTTATTCATGGTCCACTATCTGCGCACGACACCAACACAACCCGCACAAATCACAATATGTGTTTCCTATCTTCTTGATTTAAACATTGCACGTGAAGGTATTTTTTTTTTAATTTTTTTTTCATCCTCTCTACGTGGGTATTTTATACGTTGTAGATTTATCTGTAAATTGAATACCACACATTTATTATCGTATACAAAAATTGGAATCCACACGATTATTATCAATTATATTTAATCAATTGGTATATAAACTTGTTTTATCTATTTCTAAATTAACGATTGCTGTATAATGAAATTATAATCAATATCATTATTAAAAGTAGAAATATTTTCTATATAAAATCAATTTATTTATTTGTTGAAGAATAAATGATAAATAAATGATGAATTTCAAACATTTATATGTTTCATTTCATTATTTGATTTTTGTCTCTTTTCTTTATTATTCACGATAAATTAATTTATATATATAAATGAACTTATACCAATGGATACTCAAGAATAAATTACGTATTTAACAAATAATAAAAATAATTATTTGAATCATCATTTATCCAATTGCACATCAAATAATATAATAAAATTGAAATTATATTTCAATAATGATATTTAGATAAAATAAAAAATCAATGTATTTGAGAAAATGAAAAATATAAAAAAAAAAAAAGAAAAATTCTATTAGATACGCATCAGTGAGAATTTATTGTTTTGTTGGGTTTTTTCCTCAAGTGTTCACATACACAGATATTTTATAAATAGAATTTACAATTTTTCATATCATTATTTATCATGGTCATAATACAAAGTCATTGAACGAAATAATTTTATGATACAATATATAAATATTTTTTTAATATGCGGGTCATGCGTGAAGATTATCAATGTAACATTGAAAACGAATAATGATGATCCGGGTATGATTTAGGTCAAGTTTGAATATTTCACCTTTCAAATATATTTGTATCAAAATAAACAATAAACTATTTAATAATGATAATAATAATAATAATAATAAGTATATACTTTTCAATCTTGCTGTAATTATTATCACTTGTTATTGTTAAATTTTATAATTGTTGATAAAGAAAAAAATAATTTTTTTCTTTTACCTACAATAAATAATTCAATTTATTTATTTATTGCTATTCAATAATATTATTTTCCTAATATAATTCTTTTTTATTATCTCATGATTACTTCTCGTATTATCGTAAAATATCGACAGTATAGAAATTCAACTGTACCTTGCATTGATAAAATAACTTTACTTATAAATGAAAAAATAAAAATTAATCATGTTTTTTTTTTTTGTTTAGATTAATTAATTATGACATACTGTATTTTTATTGTATACATTATTTTTTATATAGATAATTTCACACTAAATGATATTATAAATTGAATTGAAATCAATGAATCCATTGAATCATTAAAATTCACGTGTAATTTTTTCTTTCTATTTTATTTTACTGATTTCGAATTTTTTTTTTTTTTTTTTTTTTCTAAATATTTGTCAAGTGTTTACTCTACCATAAATTATAAAAATTCACGATATTCATCATGAGTAATAATAATAATAATAATACAATTCTTTTACTTAATAAATCATAGAAAAAATAATTTTTAATTTAAAAATGTCACTTTTTAATATACACTATCATATTATTTTTCATCTGTACTTATAGATGTTTTCCATTTTTTTTTTTTTTTTTTTTTTTTTTTTTTCGTAATGTTTAACTTTTTACAATCGTGAGATTTCGGATTTCCATATATTTATTCTCACTTGCGTATTATCATTACATCATTATTCTGTAGATATACACGAATAACAATTTTTCATTTGATCTAAAATACCAAAATGAAGAAGAAAAAAAAAAAAAATTACAAAATACAAAATACAAAAAAATGCATTATCAAGTGTCTGTCGCATACAATAGAATTATTTAAACATTGATATTGCTTATTTTTCAGGTATGACATTCATAATCATTATTTTTTTTTTTCTTTCATTTATTTGTTATTATGATAATTTATTTCCTTTTTTTTGTTTTTTTTTTTGTTTTTCTTATATTTTCATTATGTCACGGTTCAATACCTAAATGAACCACAAAACGCGTGTAACATTACTAAGTTCAATGATAATCTACATGACCTTATTCAATTAAGTTATAAAAAAAATTACTTGATATATCATGAAACAAGAAGAAAAAAAGAAAAACAAAAAAAAAATGGCCTGTGAAAATATGAAAAGCAAAAGAAAAACAAAAAAATATCCATTTTGATTTCACGTTCATCATCATAATTTGTACTTTTTCTTTTCTTATCATATATATATATATTTTTTTTTTTATGAATTTTATGTTGAATTTATCAATGCAAATAACTTTAGAATGTTAATATATGTTTATGAGAAACCTTGAAATTCTATAGCGAGAAGCTGAACCAATAGCAACTTAATCTGAATAATATAAAAATTTTCTTATTAACCTTTCACTCTATACAAATTCTCTATTCACTTGTTTCACACAATAAATTTCAAATCGTATTACAAACAATAGCAAAATGTATCTTACATAATAAACAAACAGAAAAATAATAATTTTCAATTATTAATTATTAAATATAAAATTTAAATATTGAGATAGAAAAAAAATTTACAATTTACCCATAAAAATAATGAAAATTGCATCAGTCCACCACCATCATTAATCATTATCATAAACAAAAGAATACACAAACATTTTAACAGTTTAACAAAAAAATAAATCAGGACAAGACACATATATATATATGTGTGTGTTTGTCTTATACCACACGTGTATCGATCATTTTGTCGACATTCGGCCCCTTTCTCCTTCTTCTCTTACTCACCAACGATCCCTACTCCAATTTTCGTGCTGTGTGTAAGTTTATATACATGAGAACTTTCAATGAATTTACTTTTATTCAGGCGCGCGCAGTCGCATTCAATCAGTAGTGATCGCGTTGTTGGACTCGAACGTATCAGGTAATACCAATCGTGTGTTTTTTGTATTTTAATTATTTCATATATTTAAATAATCAGGATTTGACCCAAAAAATAGTAATAATGATAATAACTGATAAAAATACAATAACAAACAACAAAAATTCTATTTTTTCGTGATTAGGGACAAAAAAAAAATAGTTTATCAATTAACTCGGATTTGATTAACTGATCAATAGATTGAAAATTTTAAATGATAATTCTACTCACCAATTGATTAGGAAATGAAAAAAAAAAAAAAAAATGAAAAAACATTAAAAATTATATTGAAATTGATAGCAAAAACGAAAAGAAAAAAAAATATATAAATATAAACTGTTGGCAGTTGCGCAGGTCATGATAATCAATAAAATTATTGTCTAAGAGAAAATACTAAATTTCAAGAGGACAAAATTTAGAATTTTATTGAAAAATAAAAGTGTAATAATATCCAGTGTTTATTGTCTTAAATTATTAATTTGAGGATGATGCAATAGATTGATAAAATATTATTAATAGACATTTATGTGTTGTTGTTGCTGTTATTATTTTATTTATTTATAAATATATATATATAAACTTTCAAATAGGTAAAATCAAATTGAGGATTGGCAAAAATGGCTAACAGGATATACTATCCAAATGAAGAGTTAATGAAAACGGCTCATTGCAAGAGCATGGAGCAATACAAACAAATGTATAAAAAGTAAGTGATGAAAAATAAACAAAAAAAAAAAAAAAATTAAATATTTAACAAATATATATTATCACAATAATTTCACAAGACTCATTTTTTACCTATCAATTATTATTATCATTTATTTATTATTATTTTTATTTTTTTTTATTTTTATTTAATTACTCATGTAGGACCTCATAAATTTCTGTTGATCTTATCGAATTAATGTTTTTATGCTGTTGAGTTTTATCGTAGTCGTCAATTTTTGTAATTTTATTCTAACTATTGGATTTTCACGCGCCTAAAACATTGCGATTGTATCCAATTGTCTAGGATAATTTATCCAAATCAGTCACGCATACATATATATATATAAGTATTTGCATGTGTATATTATACCTATATACATATATATATATAATTTATATTCATAAGTGTCTCAATGACATTTAAAACTTTGCATTCAATTGTAATTGATTAATTTTTTTTTGTTTCTCCTCTTCTGCAAATATTCAATGACAGAATTGAAAGAAAATAAAAGAAAAAAAAAAATTGTTTTATAATAAAATAAAAATTTATCTGATAATATGCAAATAATTATAATTGTACACACCTATATTTTCATATATATTTATATGAAAACTAACGCGCAGAAAATTTGCGCTGTTATATATCACAAATTCATTTATCAATAACAAAAATAGACTTGTAGTTATTGATCATTCACGTGAAAGTACTTGACTAAAGTGAGATAATAATGTAAATAAAACAAAAAATTTTATAAAAATATTATTATATTTTGTTGTTTTTTTTTTTCTTGTTATTTAATTTTTTTTTTTTTTTTTACAGATCGATAGAGAAACCAGCAGAATTTTGGGGTGAAATAGCCAAACAATTTTATTGGGAAACACCAGCGTCCAATGATAATTTTTTTTCGTACAATTTTGATTTGGATAAAGGTGATATTTTTATTAAATGGATGGAAGGAGCATCGACAAATATTAGTTTTAATTTACTTGATAAAAATGTCAAGTGTGGTAATGGTGATAAAATTGCATTTTATTGGTAAGTTATACAAAATATTATTTATTTATTTATTTATTTATATTTCTCATTATTGCTTTTAAATATAAAATCAAATCAAATCAAATCAATGAATAAAATTGAAACACAAAAAAAAATATATCAAATATTTCTCATTCATATGACATGAACAATAAAAAATTTTAAAATATAAAAAAAATTATTTGAAAATTCTATATTAGAAAAATATGAATTATAATTTTTTTTTTTTTTTTTTTTTCAATGTTAGATAGTGAAATTATTCAAAATTATAAATAAAAAAAAAATAAATCTATTATACTATCAAGGTAGATATATTTACGTTTTTACATAATGATAAGGTCAAAGGTTTCTTACACCAATATCAGTGACTTATATATATATATATTATAATTTTGTTTATATACATATACACATGGTCATACTTACATCAATACATGAATGTTATGAGAAACGTATTTTCAACATTAATGACACTATTTCATTCGGATGTAAAATAAGTTGGCCTTTTTACTCAAACCAGTGTCACTTACTCATTTACTTCAATAATTTATTTTACGTTGAAAAAAAAAAAAAGGGAAATGAAAAAAAGTAAGAAATGGAAATAAAAAAAATTATGTCATAATATAATGTTAAACAATGAAATAAAAAAAATAAATAAATAAATAAATAAAAGAAAAAAAAAAGTTGGACAACATATCAGCTATTAATTTAACGAAAGAAATTATACATGAAGAAAAAAAATAAGTAATTCATTTATGCGTTAACGCATAAATCGAATTAAATAAATTTAATAGTCACAGTGTCATATATTTTTATTATGCAACACTAAGAAAAAATTGATAAAGTAAATGAATAACACAGTAATAATTGAAAAAAAAAAAAAAAAAAACTGGAGAAAACTAAAAATATATAAAATAAAATTATAAACATAAATTTTGAAATAATAAATATAGATAATACAAGTGTAAAAATAATTATACATTTATGTGTATTGGAGTCTAAAAGAATTTTTCAAAATTTTCACTAATCGGTTGAAGAGTGAAAATCATACGATACATAAAAGACGTTCAGTCATTGGTCCATGCACTGTCGGACCACATAAACCCACCATAAACCACGTGTATCGAATATTTCAAATTACACTTGACTTCTATTACCTCGATAAAATCAATACACAAAAATATATATATATATATATATATATATATATATATATATACATAATAGTAATTAAATAATAAAAAAAATATATAAAAATTTATTATTGAATGAAATGAATGAGAAAAAAAAAAAAAAAAAAAAAAAAAATGAAAATACCATTGAAACATAATAATCTGATGAAATTTTTAAAAGCGCTCTGATTGGTCAAGAAAAGCACCAGAGCATCGTGTGATGTCAGTAATTTCTTATCATTAATCTATCATTGAGTCTTTTGGCTTGAATGTAGTAAAAACCTGCACACTCAATTTAATACAACAGAATACAAAAGAAAAACCAAAAAAATCAAATCGAATCAATGATGATATTATGTTATATTTATTCTTAGAAAAATAAACCACCACAATTTTTCAATAACATCATTTAATATTTATTATCTTTATAATAATTTTTGTTTTTTTTTTTTTAATTCTATAAATAACAAAATTGAACAATACAAATTACGTATACTTTTATATCAATCTTTATCATTTTATACGTCAATATCAACTGACGTAAATAAATATTTCGAAATATTTCAAGATTATACGTAAAATAAAAATAAGAAAAAAAAAAAAAAAAAAAAAATCATAAATAATTATATAAATATTTGTATATGAAAATTTTAATTAAATAATTACCGTTAAGACATTGAAACATTTCAATAATATTACTATTATGAAAGAATGAAAGAAAAGAAAAAAAAAAAAAAAAAAAAAGAAAATAGGAAAAAAAGAACATTTCTTTTCCTACATTTCTACATTTTCTTGTTATCATACTCTGAGAGAAAGTAAAAAAAAAAAAAATTTTTTTAAATCAAACACAAATGTGTTTCTACAACTCCAATCCAATGATCAAACATTATCAAAATAGACTGTAAAAGCATTCGCTGTGACGTGCGTGCAATCATAATGCACACAAGTAATTTGACTTTTGACACTCGAATAGTCTCGAACATTATACACAATAACACATGAAAAATATACAATAATATGGTATTTTATAAACAGAAAATGAAACATACGTAATTTAATTTCTACCGTATAAATCAAACGTTTATTTTCTTTAAAAAGGAAAAATTTAAAAAAAAAAAAAAAAAAACAAGGAAAAAAGAGATAAAACAAGAATAAATTACTCATGAATTTCATCATGACATTATTAAAATTAATAAATAAATGAATAATTTATTTAAAATTATAATTAGAATTAATAAATAAAAAAAAGTTTATATATAATAAAATTTATTAAATAGGGAAGGAAACGATCCAGAAGATTATTCCAGATTAACCTATCGTAAACTCCTTGAAGAAACATGTAAATTTGCAAATGTACTCAAGTCAAAGGGTGTGCAGAAAGGTGATCGAGTGGCTATTTACATGCCGATGATTCTTGAATTACCAATTGCATTGCTCGCATGCGCGAGAATCGGTGCCGTGCACAGTATTGTTGTAAGTTATAAATTTATTACAATTTCTTTCATTCAAAATAATATAATTAAATAGCTAAATAACTAGTAAATCAATTGATTGAATAAATATACAATAATTATATTTCAGTTTGGTGGATATTCATCGGATGCACTGGCTGAACGGATGCTCGAATCAAAAGCAAAAATATTGATAACAGCTGATGGTGTATGGCGTGGAGCAAAACTTCTAATATTAAAAACGATTTGTGACGAGGCAATGGAAAAAGTTAAGGCAAATAATCACGAGATTGAATCATGCATTGTTGTATCACATTTAAAACGATTGGCAAATCCATATGGACGAGGATCTGCTACAACAGACGGCGGTGAGAATATGCAACTTTTCGCTTTCGAAATGAATTTCGATTTACGGTACGTAAATCGATCGTCAATCATTCACGACAATTTTATTGATTAAAAATATGTAATTTTTATTTTTTATAGGTAGTACAAAGACTGGAGTAAAAAATAATAGCAATAGTTCGTATGAATTATCCATTGATTGGGATGAAGATCGTGATTTTTGGTGGCATGAGGAAATGAATGATGCCGAACCAAGTTGCTATCCTGTTTGGATGGCAGCTGAAGATCCACTTTTTATTCTTTACACCAGGTAAATTAATTATCACACTGAAACATTTAATAATTAAATTCCAATCATCTTATTAATATCCAATTGATAAATATTAAGGAGGAAAATTCTTGAATTATTCAATATCATAGAGAATATTTTGTTTCAGTGGTTCAACTGGTAAACCAAAAGGTGTACTCCATACTACTGCCGGATACTTAATATACGCTGCGACAACATTTAAATATGTTTTTGACTATAAACCAAATGATATTTATTGGTGTACTGCTGATATTGGTTGGATCACTGGTCACACTTATGTTATCTATGGTCCACTGGCCAATTGTGCAACTTCAGTTCTGGTAAATATTTGAAGAAAAAAAAAAATTACAATAATATTAAATAAAATTAAATAAAAGTTTTAAAAGTAGATGTAAAAGTAATTTACATTCTTTCTTTTGTCGTTTGTTTATTTATGAATTATTAATTATAGTTTGAGGGGACACCATTTTATCCAGACAATGATCGATATTGGACTATAATTGATAAATACAAAGTTAATCAATTCTATACAGCACCAACGGCTGTGAGAAGTTTAATGAAATTTGGTGATGAATTAGTGAATAAACACGATCTCACTTCACTTCGAGTAATTACAATAAAAAAAATTAATCCACTTTACTTTCAATTATTATTTTTATGAATAGAAATCTAATAATTTATGATTAAAATTAATTAATTTAGGTGCTTGCATCAGTTGGTGAGCCAATAAATCTTGAAGCTTGGTTATGGCTTTACAATGTAGTTGGTCATGGAAAATGCAGTATAGCCGATACATTTTGGCAAACTGAAACTGGTGGACATGTTATTACACCATTGCCTGGTGCAACACCAATGAAACCTGGATCAGCTGTAAGTTTGAAATACTACAAAAATAAAAAGAATAAATTACCTCAATGAACATGTTATTTTTTATTATATATCTATTATTTAATATTATTATTTCTTGTGGATATAGACTTTTCCATTCTTTGGTGTTATACCCGAACTTCTCGATGAGGATGGACGAGTAATTGAAGGCGAAGGCGAAGGTTATTTAGTCTTTCAAAGGCCATGGCCAGGAATAATGCGATCACTTTATGGAAATCATGAGCGCTTCCAAACCGCATATTTCGATCGATTTCGTGGATATTATTGTTCTGGTGATGGTGAGTATATTGAAAAAAAAAAAAAACAAAAAATATATATATATATTTATAGTAATTTATATACAAGTATTAATTTAATTCATTAATTTTTCTTTTTCTTCTTCTTTTTTTTTTTCGCCTCTTTTTCTTCATCATCCACCGTGAAATTATCATTCAACTTCCATGGATTTCTAAACATTTCACCTGCATATTTTGCATTACTTCCAAGTTCTTCCTCCAATCGTAATATTTGATTATATTTAGCTATTCTTTCACCGCGACGTGGTGC
Source organism: Dinocampus coccinellae (assembly GCA_963920625.1). NCBI lineage: Eukaryota > Metazoa > Arthropoda > Insecta > Hymenoptera > Braconidae > Dinocampus > Dinocampus coccinellae. The sequence goes on along the minus strand of OY987185.1, from coordinate 8,604,086 downwards.
ACCGGCTTTAAATTGTCCTGCAGACAATCCAATTGCAAAATCAGCAATAAAATTGTCCTCAGTCTCACCAATGCCTGCACAAACAATTGTTGCCCAATCATTATCACGAGCTATTTTATAACAATCAATTGCTTCAGTTATTGTTCCTATTTGTGATAATCTTATAACAAGACAATTTGCCGATCCTTTTTCAATGGCTTTCTCAATTCTTTCAATATTCATTGCAGTTAAATCATCAGAAACTATTTGAATTTGTCGATCCATCATCATTGACCAACTGTCCCAATCCTCTTGATCAAATGGATCTTCAATTGATACTAATTGAGGAAAATCTGTTAATAATTCCACGTATTGATCATACAGTATATCCGCTTCTACATGATCATCTGGATCAGTATCTTCACTTTTGTATTGAAAATCGTATAAGCCTTTATTACAATTTGAAAATATATAAATATTATAGAAACTAATATAAATAATACAAACAATAAAATATTGAGATTACCATCACGAAAAAAATTAGATGCAGCCATATTAATTGCAATTTTAACTTTTCCTTCATAGCCCGCAGTTTTAATTGCATCTACAATTGTACCTACTGCCTCAGAATCTTCATCAAATCCCACAGCAAAGCCACCATCATCTGTTACATCTAGTGGTGATTTTAATTCTTCTGTTTCGACAATTATCTTTTCTAATACTCGATGAATATCTAAACCCATTTTCATAGCTTCTCCAAATGTTTTCGCACCTATTTAATTAATAACACTCCACGTTGTGTTATTAATTTATTTTTTATTTTTTATTATTATTTATATGTAATATTGGCAAACCTGTTGGCATAATCATAAATTCTTGACATGTTAATAGATTTCCCGCACGATTACCACCATTAATAACATTAAAAATGGGAACTGGCACAATGAATTCACTATTGTTAGATAATATACCGATATATTTATACAATGGAACACCTTTTTTTATAGCGCCAGCTTTACAACATGCCATTGACACACTGAGAATAGCGTTTGCACCAAGTTTAGATTTATTGTCCGTCCCGTCTAATTTAATCATCAACGAATCAATTTCACGTTGTTGACAAACTTCTAAACGACTTTTTAATAATTCTGGTGCAATTATATTATTAATGTTTTTAATGGCTGTAAGTACAGATCGTCCACGAAATTCTGATTCATCATTATCACGTAAATCTAATGCTTGATTTGGATTTGTTGATGGTGTACATGGAACTGATGATCTCAAAAGTCCAATGTCAGTTATTAAATCAACTTCTACTGTAGGTTCACCGCGTGAATCAAATATTTGTCGGGCTTTTATTTTTTCAATAGGCATATTTAATAATATAAATTTATTTTGACAAAAATGTTGACAGTATTTTAAAGAGACGACGAAACTAAAAAACAAAATACATTTGATGATTTATTGATAATTGTTGTTTAATCTGAATATGTCCCTTATTAAAAAAATATATTTTTTTTTTCTTATTCACAGGTGGTAGACGTGATGCAGATGGTTATATTTGGGTTACTGGTCGCATTGATGATATGCTCAATGTTTCGGGTCATCTTATGTCAACAGCAGAAGTGGAAGGTGTTTTAACCGAACATTTATCTGTTGCTGAAGCAGCAGTTGTCAGTAAACCACATCCAGTGAAAGGACAATGTTTGTATTGCTTTATTACACCCAATGAAGGACGAGAATTCGATAAGAAATTGATGGATGACTTGAAGAAAAAGGGTATTGGAGATATTTCAATGAATTACATACAATTAAATTAATTGTCTATTTTAATGCACTGACTGAATAACTTTTTTTTGTTTTTTGATTTTTTATTTTCATTTTTCAGTGAGAGAAAAAATTGGTGCTTTTGCACAACCTGATATAATTCATCATGCGCCTGGACTGCCAAAAACACGTTCAGGAAAAATAATGCGAAGGATACTTAGAAAAATTGCTATTGGTGATAGAAATGTTGGTGATACGTCAACATTAGCTGATGAAAGTATTGTTAATATACTTTTCGAATTAAGACCACAAGTGTAAAAGTCAAATGAAAAATGTAAATATTGAATTAGATGACAAAAGATTTTCAATTCATATTTTAAAACGCTATTCATTTTCAAATTAAACAAAATATTGAAAATAAATAACAAAAATTCGATGAAAAAATGGAAAATATTGCAATGAGAAAATGTTAAATGGATATTTCCTTGTAATATTTGTTATTAATTTTTATTTGATAAAATTAAATATTTTAGAAAATAAAAGACATATACTTGAGGCTTTTACACGTTGTGCATTGTAGAAATTAATAAAAAAAATTCCGAAAAAAAAAAAAGGATAGGATAGGATTATATAGGTGAAACATTTTGGTGATGAAATGATGAGATTCTTTCCTTTTCTTTTTCCTTTTTATGTATCCATATATTTTAAATAATATTCCTAAATTTTGTTGGATAAAAATTCAGAAACCAAAAAAAAAAAAAGAAAAATACAAATAAATCCACATTATATTATATAAATCTAAATAATACAAAGAAAAAAATTGAAAGTATTTGCCGTATGTGTTACTTAATAACAGAATTAACGTTGAAATTGTTGACATAGAAAAGCTATGAAAGGGGAAAAAATTAGAAAAAAAATATTTAAAAAATCACAAAATTATTTAGCTCAAAAGTAAAATATCAAAGGAAAAAAAAAACATAAACACGCACTTGCACTGGAACGCACGTTATTTATAAATAAAAATTACAGTTATGTAATTGCCCTTGAGATGGGCTATATTAAAATCGAAACAAAACAAGAAAAAAAAATATATATATGTCTATACAGACAAATCGAATATTATAAACGAATTATACAAATTTATGTCATTCCCATTCCAAGTGGAATTGACGTTGCATACATATCATTCCTTCGTGGAACAATCTTTAGGTGTGATCGTTAATCTAAGGAATATATGCATAAATATAAATACAAAAAATAAATAAATAAATAAATAATTCGATATTATACATATATATAAGAAATGTTGAAATTAAAAATTAATGTGTAATTAATTTGTCATTATTATTCTCCATATCTATTTAATTTGCTTGTAATGAAAAATTTCTTGAATGCATAATGATTCATCATTGTTGAGAGATAATTGATTTATTGTCTTCAAATTTTTATTTAACTTGAGAATTTTTTTTTTTTTTTTTTTTCTTTTTCTTCTTTCAAAACTGTTTCATAGCAATGATTTTTTTTTTTTTTGTAAGTAATTTAATTAACATAATTATTTACGAGATACAAAATGTAATTTTAAACAAAAAAAAAAACAGAATGAAAATTTGTAATGTCACGTAATTTATATTAATGAAACAATAATTATATGTTAATAATGATTTTAATAATTGTACATTTAATTTTGTATAATTCACCGTATAATTTATATATTTTATAATTACAATATTTGAGTGTATATATCGAAAATGAATAAATACACATTACAACATATTAAACTTGTACAGTTATGCAGTCTCGTGGAACTGTCTATAATAATTTGTATTTATTCAATAATTGTACGATCGTGTCAAATAGAATGGAAGCATTCACGGCCAGTTTTATGATCATCTGATTGGTGTTGTGTGTATGTGTGTGTGTATATAAAGGCTCGTATTCACAATGTTAGAAACTTTGTACGTATTCTAACATTGTGAATACAGGCTTTAATACTGAGTGAGAAATTCCGACATAATCGAAACTCAGTTTCATTTGGGACAAACAATATAGTAGTTGTTTGGAGTGTTACGTCTATCAAAGCATCAATTGACATTTAATTCAAATTTTCTCATTATCATTTTTCATTATGAGTCTTGATGATTATTACAATGTTGCTTTTGATCTTGTTAAACAATCTGGCACGGTAAATATCTTTTATTTTATTATATTTAATTGTTTTATTATTAATACAATAAATTTTTTATTAAATATAATGATAACTCAAACTGATTAACTCATCACATAATATGAATAATAAATTTTGAATTGCAATTTCATTTATTTATTTATTTTTTTTTATTTTCATGTGAAATACACAAGTTGAGTAATTGTAGTGCACTTAACCTTACATTTTTAAATTCAAGGTCATATGAATTGTCATATTGAAAGAACAGATAGATTTTTAAAATTTTTAAATAAAATTCATTTATTTTCCAACATCAGCGATTTTCATTCCTATTTTATATTCTATTTAGAATTTATGATAATATTAAAATTAAAATAATAATAAGAAAGGGATTAATATTTATGTGGATGTTAATCATTGGATTTAATATTTTATCTCTTTTAGATTATTCGTGATTGGATAGATAGACCAAAAGACGTGATGATTAAGTCTTGTGACGTTGATCTAGTCACTGAGTATGATAAACGAGTGGAGAAACTTTTTATGGACGGTATATCAGCAAAATTTCCAGATCATCGGTGAGATATATTTTTCATAGACTGTAAGTGATAAACAAAAACAAAAAAAAAATATATATTATCACATTATAGCCTTGTACTAGATATAAATAATCAATTGTTAGATATAATGATATTTTTCAATTGAAATTCAATTAATGTGAATTAATTTGAAATAGATTCATTGGCGAGGAAGCAACGAGTGCTGGGGAAAAAATTCAATTAACTGAAGCTCCAACATGGGTAATAGATCCGATTGATGGTACTATGAACTTTGTTCATGGTCTACCCTACACATGCATATCTGTTGCTCTTTTAATCAATAAAGTCACCGAAATTGGAATTATTTATAATCCAATTTTGGAGCAATTATTTACTGCACGACGAGGCAAAGGTACACTTTTAAATGGAAATCCCATAAAAGTTTCTGGCCAAAAAGGTAATTTAGATGAAAAATAATAGACTCAATTGCATACATAAATTTCCTTAATAAATTTTGAATTTGAATCTTTTATCACTGTATGTAGAAATGAAAAAGGCACTTTTAATGGCTGAAATGGGAACGTGTCGGGACACAGAAAAAATGAAAATTGTGATGGAAAATATCCAAACATTGACCTCAAAAGTTCACGGGTAAAATAATTTAGATTTAAACTGTGTACAAATTCAATAAGATATAATGACTTATTCGATCTATCGTTTTCTTTTTCTTTTTTTTTTTTTTTTGTTTTAGACTACGTGCACTTGGATCAGCTGCATTGAATATGTGTATGGTAGCATTAGGTGGAGCTGATGCAAATTTCGAATTTGGTATTCACATTTGGGACATTGCCGCGGGTGATTTGATTGTTCGTGAAGCTGGTGGTGTTTGCATTGATCCAGCTGGTTAGCAATCAACTCTATACTCACTTATTATTTATAAATTAGTATACTTAAATCTTCAATTGATGAATAAAATTTTTTCGACACAGGTGGACCACTGAATCTTCTCAGTAGACGAGTACTCTGCGCTTCATCTCCGGAGTTGGCCCAAGAAATATCTCATTTATTAGTTCAATATTATCCAGATGAAGATTAATTTGAACAAAAAAATATATATATACCATCACATAAAAAAATTATTTTGGAGAAAAAAAACGAAATGCTTATATGACCAAATGTATATCAAATAATTCTATTCCACGTTCTCTTGTAATTGTATTAAAGTATTTGAAACAAAAAAGGAAAAAAAAAAAATTTCAATAAATAAATTAATGTTATGTTATTCATAATATTTAATTATTTCTACATTTATAGAATGAATTATATTTAAAAGAAAAAAAGTAATATTAACTAGAGTAAATAAACTTTAATTCTTAAATAGATGATAAAATTAACCAATTTATTTCAATGCCTACAGCATTTTATTCAAACACCAACGTTAAAAAATATAAATTATTTTCTTATTTCATTATTATTGATCATTTTTTTCTTGAATTGTTTCTTTCCATCATTATTTTTGTCTTTATTCCATTTTGTCACAGTTTTTATCCCATCTGAAAACTCAGAATCACCACTGTTATATCATATTCTATATTAAATCAAACGTTATTCTTCGAGTCAAAATTTCAACAAAAAAAAAAATACAATCGAATGTATCTGTCAATTAATCAGATAAATTTTTTTTTGAAGCAATCAATATAATGACTGTTAAATTACGTTTGATTAATTTGGAAAATTGTGAACAAAAAAAAAAAAAAAAAAAAATACTTCATTTACTAAGTAATTATAAAATTAACTATATGAAGAGAAAAAGAAAAAAAAAAAAACATATTACCTTACCTGTCAATTGAATACTTACACAAAATAAAAAATATTCCATATTTTTTTTTGTTTTTTTTTTTTCATTTTCATTTTTATTTTTTTTGTCACACATTTGGTTATTTCTGGATAAATCTTTGTGTTATAATTGAAGAGTGTTGACGTTGGTTGTGTACCTGAGATCTCGGAACCCCAACACCAGTGTGACACGCGCCAGTGAGTTTCATCACTTGGTGATATCCTCGCTCATTTTCTTATTTTCTCTCTCTCTCATCCAATGTGCCTCCCCTCCTCTCAGGGAGGGCTACAAGTGAAAACATTACCAAACAGCCAATTAGAAAAATCACGTTATTAAATCCGCCATTATTATTATTTTTTTTTTTTCTCTCATATATTTATATATGTGTGTATATTTTTTAATATCCATAAATTTAATAATTACGAGTCCTACGCAACTTTTAAATCATCAAAGTTATTCAGGAAGAAAAAAAAAAAAAAAAAAAAAAAAAAATATCTCAAATTCATTTCTTATTATATTTGCTGGTATCCAAATATACCAGATATATTCAGATGTACCATCGTCTTAATTCTATTTTTTTTTTGTTTTTTTTTTTTTTTTACTAGTTCATTATTATAATTTTTCTTTTCTCTCCCTCTCCCTCTCTCTTTCCCTCTTCCTATCTTTGTTTCTCACAATACGCTCTCTCATTCTTTCAATTTGTCTTCCTTATTACATATTATTTGACAAGAATTTTAAAAATTTTGGATACACTAAATATCCCATTAAGGCAGTTTCTCCCCCATGAATACCTTGCAACGGGAACGGCGCTAAAGTGGCCCTTGCGTTTAAGTCCGCCCGCACTTAACTGGTCATTGGAGAATTAATCGAAGTCTCATCTGAAACATAAGCAGCCTCGTACAATCTTGCTCTACTTCATCTTCACGCATTTTTATCATAGCGAATTAATAGATTTTGATTTTTTTTCTTTTTTTCAAGTTTAGCATTTTATAACAGTTCGGATATCATTCTTGTTTATTTATTATTATTATTATTATTATTATTATTATTAATATTATTTTGTTCATACGCACACCCTTCTTATTTCATCACCTTTTTTTTTCCGCTTATTCTTTAATTTGCAGATTTAAAATAAAAATTATGTGGAGAAAAGTAATTAAACTTAATTAGGAAATTATAATATTATCCGTGCTGTTGCATATTTTAAGAAAAAAAAAAACTTTTTTTTTTCCTTCTTGGATGTAAATGAAAAAAAAAAAAAAAATAATAAAAAAAATAAATAATAATATAGTATAATTAAGAATATTATTTGTATTTTCAAGGATCTCCTATTTTACTTCCTAATTTATTCTCTTTCGTTTATCAATATATATCTTTGAAGTATATTTTTCGTTTTATTTCAGCTACAGTCTCTCCTACTTGCTATACATTTTTCATATTGATTAATTAGTAAACGAAATTGTCCTTTTCTTTTTTTTTTTTTTTTTTTTTTTTTTTTTCATAAATATTTCAATATATATCTTCTCTATTTTTGTTTTCGTTTGTTCCTTCAGTTTTTATTATATTTCATTTTAATTTATAATTTTTCAAAATTTTATTTGTCACTAATCTTGAAAAGTTCATGTAAAAATTAATATATGTTTGTGTCAAAATAATTTTGTAATTTCTTAAGAATTTTTCGTTTGTTTTCACGCGCGTACTTGTATAATTAATTCACTCTGTTTTTTTAAATTTTTTATTTTTGTATTGTTTTTCATGCAAATTAAACTTAATAGCAAATAGAGAAAAAAACAAAAAAAAAACAAAACAAAACAAAATATACTTTTGCATTGGAAATCTATCATCAAAAAATTATTCAAGGATTATACAATTAATAATTTGGATATTTGATACGATAATTTTACCAATAAATTTTTATCTAAATCCATTTTAATTCCACCATCGATAATGTATTAAGAAGACACACAGTCGCTGGAGAATTAATCACATAATAATTTATGTATATCTATGAAATGTTGAACGTTTAATGGAGTTGTCAATCGCATTTCTCAACGATATAAAACTTCCCAATGAACATATATGTATATGCATATATAAATAAATAAATAATAAAAAGACACGTGCAGATAAATAATGATATTCATTTTTTATCATTTTAAATGTGTAGGTTAAATTGATAAATTTTAATTCTCTAAACAAATTGATGCAATGTCAATTCATACCGACATAACAAAAAAATAATAACAATAATAACGTCATGAAAAATTGAAAATAAAAAATAAATATCAGTAAATAAATTTGTTTGGTTGTGAACTTTTTTTTTTTTTTTTTCATATTTTGTAAGCAGTTTTTTTTTTGTTTTTTTTGTTTGTTTTTTTTTTTTCTTCTTCATTTTCACCCCGTTTTTCATTATCGCGAGAAACACGATGACATTTTCGGCAAATATTTAACGTTCAAAATGTACAATTACGTCTCTCCAATTTCAATTAAAAATACAGATTAATAACTCCCATAACTGAGAAGGTCGTCCCCGTTATCCGGGGTTACCTAGATCTTCTCTTGTATAAATGGATGAGCCAATGCGTGGTTCACAGTAATTCTCTTTGCGGCATCCAACATTAATGTACGTTCCAATAGATCCTTGAGTTGGCCAACCTTACGATTTTGTTCAGGAGGTAATGAATTGCCACCGAGTTCCGCCGTGAGATCTCTCGTAGCTGAAAGTGTTGACATAACTACGATCTTTTCCTGTAATTCAATGATAAAAAAAACATTTTAAAATTAATTAATTATGAATTTGAGAGAATACAAATTGAACAAATTGAACATGAAAAATTCTATAGATGAACGTAATTTTCGAGTAATTTAATTAGGAACAATAAAAACTTACCGAAAAAAAAAACTTGATCACATTCAGGAAGAGTTTTTTTGTTTTTGTTTTTGCAATTAAATATATTCAATAATCGTAACTTACCCGTTCAGTTACTTTATCAACCTCGTGATAGAGGAAATTGCAGTTTGTATCAAAATGCTGTTCCTTGAATGTGCCTTTTCGTATTAATTTATTGGGCATTTTTCCTTTGAGATCCATAAAGAATTTTAACATTTGATTATTTGTTTTCCCTGAAAACATTATTTTCCCAGTGTACAATTCATAAATAGTACATCCAACTGACCACATATCGATTCCAAAATCATACGGTATACCAAGTACTGGAAAATTACAATATTAATAATAAAATTTTAATATAATAATTATCCTCACAACTTGTTTTTATTTCTTTTTCTACTCACAATATGATAGAACATTTTTTTTATCAAATTATAAAATCAAAAGAAAAAGAAATAGCTTAAAAAGAAATTAAAATATGAATACTCACTAATTTCTGGTGCACGATAAAATCTTGACACAAGATAAGGTGTAACTTCATTTTCGTGTGCATGTGATGCCGATCCAAAATCACACAACTTCAACACTAATTTGCTCTCACTGACTAGAATATTGTCTGGTTTTATGTCGCCATGTAATATATTTGCCCGCTTTAAGAGTTTTAATGCAAGAAATAGCTGCTGCGTGTAAGAACGCACAGCTTTGACATGAAGGCCAACGTCCTTGCCATATTTTTTCAAAACCTAAATATAAAATTATGAAAATAATGAAAACAGGTCAAGTAGTAAAAATGTTAAATTTTAAATAACTCACCTCTCTCAAATTCATTGCTAACGGTTCAAAAACCATACACAAGTGATTCTTATGGAAAAAGTGCCGGAATAATCGAAGACAATGAAAACGATCTTCAGGATCAGCATCATTTAATTTTCGTAGAATTTCTAATTCTTTTAAACCTGTTCTATGCCTAAAAAAGGAGAATAAAAAAAAAAAAAAAAAAAAAAAAAACACGAAATTTTTTTATAAAAGACAATTTTCATAATAAAGTGAATAAGAAAAATAGATACTCACATAATTTCGTTATTCCTGATAATTTTGACAGCAACATCTAAATTTCCTCTAGCACTATCTCGCGCACGTACAACATTACTGAATACACCCTGGCCCGTATAACCATAAACAACATAACGGGAGTCGAGAGTTTCACCGACGCGAACACTACATTGAAACACATAATTTTAATTTTTGTATCTGAATAATGTAGAAATTTTTAAAAGTAAAAATTTATACCGATAATATCCTTCAGCATCATCCCAATTGTCAGTTAAACTTGGATTTTCCGGTCCACCCATTCGTTTACCCTCCACCGTTGGACTCTGAGAAGAAACAATAGAAAGAAAAACCATGACACAAATATGAGAATGAATTGATTTTTGATTTATAAAAAGAACTTACGTTAAAATCACCAATATTATCAGCTTCTGCAAACATATCCCATTCATTAGATTTTTTAACACTAGATTTTTCCTCCTTTTTCTCCACTTTGTCATTCGTTTTGACCTCTTCTGCCTTTTCTATTACCTTTTTTTCAACGTCTGGTAATATATCAAATCTGGATTTTCTTTTTTTCGTCGATATTTGTTGGAGTATTTTATTTTTATCTGGCAATGGTGGTGTATGACTTTCTGATATAGTTTCATCATCATTAGTCATGACAACCTCCACGGATTTTGGTGATAAATTCGATCGGACACCACTAGGTGAGACAGCAGTAACACTCATATCAGCGGATAAATTTGAATCTTCAGTTGGACCACCCAACCTTTTTAACAATTCTTCTCTTTGCTTTCTTCGTCGTTCAATAATTGCCTCTTCATCTTCTTCTTCTTCAATATCAATATCTTTCAACTCTTCTTCACTTGAACTATCGGATCTATCAATTTTCAATCCTTCCGAAAGTGAATCTTTATATTTATCACTTCGTTCACGTTTACCATTTTTTTCTCGATCTCTATCATTATCCCTTGTATGTCTATCACGATCCCGACGGTTTCTTGATAACGATCGCGATCTCCGATATCGATCATTACGATCACGATCATTTCTGTAACGTAATGGACTTCGCGATCTTCGAGGACTTCTTGATCTTTCTCGGATTTTATTATCGTGATTTCGACTGTCGCGACGATCACGATTACTGCCTATGTCTCGCATCGATAAATGACGATCTCTGCTGTTGTGCCGATCGCGACTATCTCGTTTATCGCGATTTCCATGACCATCGCGACTGTTGGCACGCTCACGACTGCGTCGTTCTCGGCTCAAGTGATGTTGTTCACGATCACGACTCTCAGTACATTTTGCATGATGTTTTGAATCACCCTGTTTTATATCTCGACTCTTTGAATCATTGCGTGTCCGCGACAATCGCCGTCCATTATCACGTTTACGATCATCATCCCTGATATCGTGCTGTTCTCTTTTTCTCGCGTCATCTCGCTTCAATGTTTCACGACGTCGATCGTCCTCCGTTCGTTTACCACCATCATCTTTACGCACTTCCTCTTTGATTTTGTTATCAATGACTTTACGTGATTTATCTATATTTTTTCGTTGAGTACTGTCATCTTTTTTATTAAAATCATCACGAGATTTTATATTAATTTTTTCATCGCCACGTCTTCTATCACCATCACGATTCACTTTTTTATCAAATATAGTATCATCTTTTGACTTTTTGTCTCGTGTTATGTCAACAAATACACGTCGATCAGATGATTTAAATAATTTTTTACGATCTCTACTTCCTGATCTACTTCTACGACTTTTTTTCCTCGGTGTTATTTCATCATCACTGTCGTCTTCTACTAAAATTACATCGGGTGTATCATTAGCTTTGATTATATCATCGTTGTCGGTTTCTTTGCCGTCTTTGTCAGATTCTTCGGAGAGATATTGCACTAAACACGCTTGGAGTAACTCCTAAAATATTTTCATTATTCATTTTTACGATGAAAATTAAATCAAATTATTCTATGTTGCATGAAAACAATAAATAATCTATAAAAATGAATTTAAATGAAGATTATAATATAATTAATTTACCTTTTGTTTCATTAATTCCTCCAAATCAATATCATCCTCGATTATTGTACAGTCAACTTCATCAGAATCTAAATCAACAAGTTTTTCATCTTCACTCTCTGTAGAAGGAATTTCCATTACAGAATTGTCGATTTTTCCATTAACACTTGGCTCTTTAGCCCTAACCTTAGCCAACGATTTGTCTTCACTCGCTCCATTTTCTATTTCACGTTCCTTTCGTGGTCTCTTGTGTTTTTTATGTTTTTTCCTTAAATTATTAAAAATAAAAAAATATATAATTTATTATTATTCGATTGAAGGATTATTAATGTATTGAAATTAATTATTTTTGTTTTGTTTTGTTTACCTGTCTTGTCTATCATTCTTCAATTCATCTCGTTCTTTATCAATAACTTTATCCTTTTTGTGTTTATGATGTTTATGCTTTCTTTTCTTCTTTTTTCTCTGATCAATTGTGTCTGCATCATCTGCACTATGCGTTTCATGTTTAGAATCAAGATATTCTAAATCGGATGACCTGAAGTATAACATAAACATTTACATATAATCTTCGTCATTAAATGAAAAAAAGAAAATATTATATGCTGCTGTATATAAATAATATATACATATAAAGACTCATTACATCCAATAATTCAAAATTTCAACATTTCTGACTTATCACTCATAATCTCCCCCAACTCTTTATATTACACACATAGATTTTTAGGATATTGGATTATCGATAAAACTTCTCTTGATGCCCTGCTTATTGCCGTGAGTTTATGGAAATAGTAAACACACAAATAAATGTTGATCGAGTAACAAAATATAAATATTTATTGTTATTTCACGTAACCACTTATTGAAAGATTATAAATTTCAATGTCAACACTTACCCCATTGTAAAAAGTAGAATTAAATCCAAAAATAAAATTCGTATTTTCGTTTTCCACACGTACAACAGGCATCCATGAACTCATTAGACTCATCCGTGGCGAGGGGAAGGGATTATAAAAACTCATATAGATATGGCCGCGCGATGGACTTCAACGACGCTCAATATTGTTCCCAGAGGTCGTTGCTATTTGTCCGACATATGAAATTACAATAGAAATGAAAATAATTTTCAATATAGATGGTATATATATATTGCTCACATGACTTAATAAATCTATTTTAATATTACGACTTTTTATAAAATTTCAAAAATCAAGATGTATGACTAACATTACTGTTTCATACTCTCGAAATTTAATTAATCCATCATTTTTAGCATTCATGAATATTTCAATATTAATTTTAAATCTCAACTCATATAAAATTTCCGCTATCACTAATGAGATTCACTGACATCTAGCGGTTATATAATAGGCGGCAAAATTTCAAATAAATTTCTAATATATGATGATTTCTTTTTTAATTCCATAATACATACATTGCTCGATTATTTATTTATTATTATCAATTAATATGAACGATAAGTACAAATTCTTCACTTGCAACTGTAAAAAAATTCCCGTTGCTTACTGAAGAAACCACAAAAATACAAAAGTACAATACAGCATCAATTTCAATTGTAACAGATTTGTTTGTTTGTTTTTCTTTTTTTTTTTTTCTTATTTCAAAGCAGAGTCATATTTTGTCCTTGATATTTATGTTCTTTCTTTTCTTCTTCTTTCTTTTTTTTTTTTTTAGACTCTAGAGAACAGACATCCGGCCAGACATCATTTGCTCGGGTTGACAACAATGGACACGACATTCTCTGATCGTTACAAACCCACCACAACCCATTTATATATATGTATATTTACTTATCAAGTATGTGTCGCCACCAGACGGCGTTCATCAACACTATTGAGGCCAGTGTCAGACGAGAGGCAAGATGGCCGTGCAGTGGTGATAGGTAGTGGAATGTCTGGCTGTAAAATTAGTGATTTTTCCGAATTACGGATGGCCTAGCGATGGCCGAATTCAACATCGACATCGGCAAATTACCTGAGGATGTACGTGAAAAACTCGCGGAATTGGAGCTTGAACTTTCTGAGGGTGAGCACAAATTTTTTTTAAAATAATCATCATCACTATCACTAACCACCAACCACCACCATTCACATCTATTCGTAACGTTGACGTTCCCTTCTAGTCAAGTACAAAACGTAACCCTTCTGACTCACCCTGTACCTCGTTGATAATCGATAATTTTATTGTCCCCCTTTTTGACCCCCTATCAAATTTTTTTTTTTTTTTATCTCACCATTCACAATATTTATTCATCAACGACATAATTTATGTAACTCACAAACCAGTGATTAGTTTAATTATTAAAATGAAAAAAAAAAAAAAAGAAAAAAAAAAAATGTATTACAATTATAATTTTTTATAATTGTTAATATTATCACTGAAGATGCATTAAGTTATTTATAAAGACAAATTTCTATACATATATACATAATCTTAAATATTATAAATTGATGAAAAAAAAATAAATAAAAAAACAAATCAAAAAAATGAATAAAATAAATGCCACTCAACAGTGGGATAAATGGAAATTCGACTGTTTCTCCAAATACAAATTTAATTATCAAATAATTTTCAATAAACAATAAAATAATAAATAATATTAAAACATTAATTTAAATAATTTTTATCAAAAATGTAATGTCTAATTATTTAACTATATTAATTTCCGGTTTTTTTCAATTTTATTTTTTTCCTTTTTCGTTTGTTTTTTTTTACTCTTTCATTTTTATTTATTATAATTGTAGTTTAGTGGTTAAGAGAGTTCTGGTAAGTACATACATGTATACACACACATATATATATTCTTGTAGTGATACAGTGATAGTGTATAAGAAGCAATTGCGTCAAGTAGGTATTGTGCTACTTTAAAAAGTGTGTATGAATCAATGGAACCATCATCATAACCCATAGCTACGTGTGTAAATGCAGCTTGTTAATTCAGTATCATCTACTCTCATAAATCGCTCCTTCCCTCGTTTTTTTTTTTTTCTCATTTTTTTCTTTCTTTCTTTCTCATTTTTAACTATCTCATTTTACTACGTACGAGTCTCTTCATTTCAACGTTTACCCCGGAAAACACTCATCCGGACGAATAAACTCATTTGCATTTATGTATACATAACATCATATTGAATAAAAGCTCGCTCGCAACCGGTTTCTTTATAATAAATTCACAGTCTTTGATGATATACAAAAACTGGTATTAAAAATTTAACAAAAAAAAAAAAAAAAATTCCCGATTTTTATATTACATTATAATCTGAAATTATGTACAGAACAGAAAAAAAAAATATATATATATATGTATATATATACATGTATATATATACATATATGTATAAATTTTACCACTCATTTTTTATTATATTTTATTTTGATTATGAGTTCACTAAACTCATTTTAGTGTATTCTGTTTTATTTATTATTATTATTTTTTTTATTGTTTAATTGTTTAAAGTTTAAGTTGTTACAATGTGCATTGCATTGCGACATTGTATAGAAACACAGTGATAATATATATGTAGTAACCCTGTATTTTGTGTTTTATATATATATATATATATATATATATATATATATAATACTCGCACATGTGATGTGCCATGTGTGTTACCACGCGTGCGTTGCACAAATGCATATACGAACATTGTATACAGGTGTAACACAAAACCTGAACGTGACAGAGGCAGTGTAGAGAAAAACAGAATATACCTAAGAATTTGTTGTTAGAAAGAAAGAAAAAATAAAAAACAAAAATAAAAAAAGAGAAAAAAAGAAAACAAAGGGGAAGAGGGAGAAAAAGATTCCACACGAGACACATTCAAGTTTCCGCCGACAAAGAAATCCCATCTACATACATTTACAGATACATATATATATATACTATCACATATCACATGTCATTATTCAACAATGCTTTTTTTATTTGCAATCATTTTTTTTTTTTTTTTTTCCACCATCAATTTAATCATTTACAGATGAAGACATTTTTTATATATATATAATTTCATTATTACTTTTATTTCATTATTATTGTTGTTATTTGGTATTATTTATTCATTTACTTATTTATTTATTTATTAATATTTATTATAATGATAATAATTTTTTTTTTTTTTCATATATTTATCAAATCGTTTATTCTTCACTCTTATTTGTGTATTTTATGTGTATATATATAATTTTTTTTTCTTTTTGTATTCTTTCATCCCATTTAATTTTAAACATATAATTACAAATTGACAGAAAGAGAGAAAATACGTTCCCAGTATTTGTGAATAAATAAATAAATATATGTGTATAAAATAAAACAAAAATTTGACTGTTGCGTGCGAAATAATCGTGTGTAAAACTCTCAAGTTTAGTATACACACAGTTTACACACACACACACACACACACCTTATTCACTGGAAGGCTTACAATCGTGATCTTCACTATATTCCCGCCGTGGATAACGAGGGAATTGCTTTCGCCTCAACCACGACCTGTGTACTCTCCTCTATTGCAATTCTAAAACACCAACTATATACATAAATATAAGCACATATATATATATATATATATATATTTAATTATTTAAAAAAAAAAACGAAAAAATTTATTAAATCTTGACGTTAATATATACAAAATTAAATGTATTTCAACATAATTGGATTATTTATTTTTATCTTCAAATTATACAAATGAATTCAAAAATAATAGAAATAAAAACATAAAATAAATATTATCCATCACATATTTATTATTATCATTATTATTATTATTTATACTCTAAATAATTGTGTAATTAATTGCACGAAAAAAAAAAAAATATATATATATATATATATATTTATAAAAATCAATGGTATTTTGAAATAAAATTATCCAAAACTTTCTCTCTACAATTATATATATATATATGTATAGATACGTTAATATACATATATATGTGTATATTTTAAACGTGACTTTAAAGATGTCGAGCGCATGGGCGTTGATACAGTGTTATACGGTTATACGTTATATACTACACATTGCGTTGGAGAGCGCACGAGTGCAAGGGAACGAGATTGTATTAAAATGGGTAGGGATAAAGGTGCGGGATATTGTGAAAAACAAAGATATCGGAAATAAAAAGAGAAGGAGAAAAAGAGAGAGGGAGAGTGGATGAAATAAATAATAGTGAGAAAAGAAGAGAGAAAGAGCGAGACAAGTCCCGCTCGCAGGCGAGAGTGGATGGACCGCATGCCACCACTTCTCCTCTCTTGCGTACAAGTTTGTTCTTCCCTTCTTCTCCTTATTCTCTTTTATCATATTCTTCTTCATCATCATCATCATCATCATCATCATCATCATTATCATCATTATCATGATCATTATCATCATTATCATCATTATCATCATCTTCATCATCAGCATCAGCATCTTCTTTTTGTTCTTTTTGTTCTTCTTATTCTTCAATACAACGTTGTATTACTCTTTACGCTTGTACACTCCTTTATATATTCTCTGAGTTTTTTTTTTTACATCTGTATCTACTACATATAGGGAATAAGTGAAGAAAAAGAAATAAAAACAAAACAAAAAAATTAATAAATAAATAAATAAGAGAAAAAACAAAAAAAGTCGAAGTCTGTTATTTACCCAAGGCGACTTAGAACCACAAACACGAGCTCGTGTCAGTATGTGGTGTGTGGTTTATTTCATATAAATACACACCTATATACTTAACTATATATATATGTGTGTGTGTGTGTGTGTATGTGCGTTTGATTTTTGATCACGCGCACGCGTACTGCACTTTACTCTCTTGCCTTCAAGTATCTCATTGTACATGTCCACTCTCATCATTCCCATCAGTTCAACATGGCGTTAAAATAGTGTCTTCTTGTAATATTCATCAAATTCATATTTTATATTAATTAATATATAATATTGTCACTTGTATTTTATTCACAATAATTTATATAATAATAATAATTATTATTATTATTATTATTTTATTTTTCTGTTTGTTCTTTTGCTTTATTTACGTGATATCCTTTATCACTCTTCCTTCTATCATATATTTATTTATTCATTCATTTATTTATATTATTATTATTTATTTATTTATTTATTTATTTATTTATTTATTAGTTTTTTTTTTTTTTTTTTTTTTTCCTCTATTTTATTCCTATTCCCACAACTCTCTCACTCACTCGTGATCCAACTGACAGGGGGGGGTTATACACTCTTCATAGAAAGTGTATTTCATTCCCGCGTAAAACTCGTTCAACAAGAAAAAGAATGAAATAGTTGTATATATATATATATATATATGTGTATATAAAGTAGTGGGGGAAGGGACATCGTTGAGAGGCGCACAATCTCGTGAACAAAGTTGAGAAAAATAAAATAATATAATAATAATGATAATAATAATATAAAATAATTTGAAAAGACAAAAGAGATGAAAATAAAAAATAAATGAAAAAATTAATTTTTATGTCTCATAATTATTCAATTAATATAATAATTTATAATCATTTATTCTATTTAAATATATATTTATACGTAGAATTGTTAAAATTTATTTTTTAACAATTTACTTGATTTTTTTTTTTTTAAGGGATTAAATCGATGTGTGAGTGGTATTTTTTATGTGTGAAATGGATGAAAAGAGGTATAGAGGGAGATAGATCGTGAGTGAAGTGAGAATAAATAAGAGCGAGAAGATGAAGAAGATGAAGAAGATCAAAGGGGGAAAGGAAGAACAGAAGAGTTAAAGAGAGAGAGAGAGATAAAACGATAGATAGAGATTGAGTGAACGGCTTAAGAAGGTGAAGAAGAAGAAGAAGAAGGAGGAGGAGTATCACGCCAGGGGAATTCTCTCTGACGATCGGAGCCCGATGCGCACTGTGTGACCGGTAAACAGTATTCGCTGTGCCTCTCGCCACGTACGAGATATAGAATATATTTTATCGTTGGTTCACTCGTTCATTCGTTTATTTATTCATTGATTTTATTTCATTATGAATTTTATTTATTTATTATTTATTTGTTTAATCAATTATATATCTTAATATTTAATTGATTGAATAATTCCAGTGTGAATATTATTATTTTATTGATTATATTTGTCAATGTGTGTGTGTGTGTGTGAGAGAGAGAGAGAGAGAGAGAAAGTGGAAGAGTGGGAGTGGGTGGATTTTTATTTGTGAAATAATATTATAAATATAATTTTAATGATTATCCAATGGTATTTATTCGAAATTATCCAGATAATATGATAATTACGTGGAGAAAAATGATTTAATTAAAATCCCAGTGATTAATGATATGTAATACTATCATTTTGTTTTGTTATTGTTGGTGTTTTTGTTCTTGAAGTGTTTTTTTTTTTTGTTTGGGCATGAAGTCGTTGAATAATAAAGAAGTGAATCAGGAAGTGTTGAGAGTGACAGTGTGAGAAAGGTCGAATGTATAAAGATTCGTTCTCTGTTTAAGTATAAAATTATCATATAAGGAAAAAATAAAAAAATAAAAAAAATGATTGTTCGAGAGAGAAAAGGGCGAATATCAACTCTTTCGTTGTTGTCGCCCTCGCCCTCGTTTTCATTATCATTATTATTTTCATCATTATCATTATCATTATCATCATCATCATCATCATCATCATCATCCACATCGTCGTCGTTGTCGTCGTAGTAGTCGTAATCGTAATCGCTCGAGAGGGAGAGCAAGTAACTAAGGGAGAAAGTCGTTTCGTCCATGAACCCACGAACGTGCTTTGGATCCTCTCCTTCTTCTTGTGATATTTCTCTTCTATATACGCCTCCACACTCACTTATATATATATATACACAAACGTATATAAAAGTTGGTTAACCAGTGTCGTAAGAAAATTTCCAACTCTCATGTTTATGCTCGAGTGGGACTAATTCAGTGCAATATATTAAATTAATTAAAAATAGTATTTACAATTTTTCGTAAATATATATTTATAATTATTTTCTTTTTTTTGTTTTATCTTTAAATATGAAAATAATTATTAATTTGAATTTTGTATATTTATTTTACATGTAGTGGTTTATAATGAAGATTTTATATCGTGTATGACTGTAAATTAGTTGGTAATTCACGACGATTATCCACATGATGATCGTCACCGTCGTCGACGACGTTGTCGTCGTCGTCGTCGTCGTCTGAGTCTGAGTCTATAGACCCACCACAAGTAAACAACTGGTGGCCACCCGCGTTAGCATATACATAAGCATCACGCATCCCCCATCGTTGCTATATTATTCTCCTCATTCGTATTTTATCTCTTATGGTAGAAGTGAGTGAGTGAGTGAGTGAGAAAAAAAGATAAAAACGAATACGAAGCCCGCGACGCCAAAGACTGGAAGACCTCGAACCGGTACAGGCTAAAGAAAAGAAGGAGAATATAACGAAGAAAAATAGAAGGAAGAAGAAGAAGGAGGAGAAGGAGAAAAAAAGATACATGAGAATGGAGTAAAACCATCATGGGAGGAGAGTGTAAAAGAGAGTCTCTCACACCACATGAGAGTCACCCAATTGAATTTACGTGATAATTATTTACATTATTATTTTTTTTTTTGTTTGTCTGTTTGTTTGTTGGTCGATTGGTTGGTTGGTTGAGTGTTAAAAGTGTCATTTGGAATTTGTGGTGGACATTGTGATAAGTTATAAAGAGAAAAAAAAAATAATTCACATGAGGTCAATTTCATTTGAAAATTTGCGACGGCTCGTGAGTCGTAAGAAGGATCGTAACGAGTCGTCCTTCAAACGCAGCGAATCGTTCAAAAGAATATCAATAAGAAAAAGTTATTTGGATCGTGGTAAACGACGAAATAAAATTAAAAATATAAATAATGATGTATCAACGTCAAAGAATAATATTATATTATTGAATAATGATGATGGTGATGGTGATAATAATTGTGATAATGATGAATCGAAGGAGATTAATATTGAAATTAAAACATCGAAGAATTTCATACATGAGGATACGAATGAAAAAATAAAAATACGTCGTGCCGAAGGGACTATTGGTTATGATGAATGGCTAAATGACGTTAATGGACCACAAGAAAAATTACGTGATGATTTGGAAACGATTGGTGTTGAACAACAACAACAACAACAACAAATTATAAAACAAACGAAAATAATTAAACCACCACGTAAATTGAAGGGTAATAAAACACCGGATTCACTGACAAAAGATCTCAGTATTTTACGTCTTGATAGTTCACCAATATTTCCACGTTGTTCCAAAACAAATTCAATTGATTCGTCATTGATTGAAATAATTCCTGATTCTACTGATGATATTAGTATATTAAATCAGGATAATTCGTTGTCAATGACATCAATTGAAGGTCCACCGAGTGTTAGTGTAAGTCTTGGACGTGTTTGGTTGGATTCTGTACCAGTTCCATTTCCATCACATGGATTATCATCATCATCATCAATTGCCACTGGTGGTGTTAACACATCAATTGTTCATCATTCGTTGGATAGTGGATTGAAGGAACGTAAACAAACAACACAATCACAAGTATCACGAACTGTTTCTGCACCGGAAAAAAGTCGTGAGATAAATAATACACGTGATTTTACATCATTTGGTGGATTTTCATTGTCAATGACAAATAAAACGAATATTAAAACAAAACGTAATGGATTTTTTCGTAAAAAATTATCATCAAAATCATCATCGACAAATATTGAAAATGAATGCTATTTCAAACGTACAATGATTAATAGACAATCAAGTGGACGTAATACAAAAAATATAAAAAATAAAATATATATTGATAATAGTGGAAATAAAAATGTTAGTGCAACGAAATTAATTAATGAAAATTGTGTTTGGTTTGTACCACCGGAAAAACGTATATGTAGACGTAAACGTGGAGTTTGGCAAGAAATACGTTATTTCACTGTTGATAATAAAAATTATAAAAATTTTGAAAAAAAATCATTCAATGGATATGATTGGCCATCAAATATTTCAGATGATTTTGATGATCAACAATTATTATTATCCGGTGATTTTAATGAACGTCAAGATTTATCCAATTCAATTCAAAGTTCACCATCATCAACAATGACATCGTCATTTATCTCAACTTCATCATCAAAATCATCACATACATCAGAATATAATAGTCAACCAAAAATCAGTGATTTCAATGAAGATAAAATATTTTCAATGGCATTGAGAGGAATTTTAACACAACATCCAATTTGTCAATCATCCAAAAACGTTGTTGTACCAACAAATTTTTTTGCAACTAAACAATTTATAAATTATATTGCCGCAAAAGATTCGGTGATTTTAATGAAACAAAATTCACAATTGGATATTAAAAAAAAATATAAAAACAGTTATTATCGTTGTTTGTCATCGAGTGAAAGTGAATTGGATGATAATAATAAATCAATTGAATGTAAAAAAAATAATCAACTCATGAATAAATATAATTACAGTGATAATAAAAATTATGATAATTATAATAAAAATATTAATAAAATAAATGATAATGTTTGCTTGAAGCAATGTGAAAAACCACCGCGTGCTTCTAAACGACGACCACTGAGACGAAAATCACAATTAAAACGAGCTAATAGTGCAGGACTGCCGGTTTATCTTGCTCGCAAGTGTTCATCATTGCGACGACGACCCAGTAAGATTGATAATTTATTTTATTTCTTCCCTGTGTCATTCATTTTTTTTTTTTCATTTTCATTACTATTACTCTTTATCTTGCAGTGATAAGCAAAAAAAAAAAAAATAAATAAATAAATACAATTGGATATTTAATCAACTCAATATTGATAAAAATAACCAAGCAAATTACAATATTTATTTATTTATTATCATCTTTTCTTTCTTTTTTTTTTTTTTTTTTTTTTTTTAATTTCCAGAGGTCTAAAGTGAGAATATTGGAAATAATTTCATTAATATTTGAATGCATTCATTTGTTTCATACTTATACATACTTTATGGTTATATTAGTGATTAACACCGCTGCAAATCGATCTTGATGTTATTATTCGATTCACAAAGCGTGAAGAGAGCACGAGTATATACAGTGAAAGATTACAGAGCGTATCAAAATTCAATACAACAGTTGTTATATACAATTCATAATGTACATACTCATCTTTTTTCCCTATTGCCATGTTCGATGTTCATTTATTTATTTATATTTTTCCATTTGTGTTTGAATTTTTTTTTTTTTTTTTTTTTTTCTATATAATTTCAATTCATTGATGAAACATTTATGGATTTGAATGTACATTGTTGCGAAACACTTGATTAATTTGTATATTTCATCAAGGTATCACCAATTATTTATAAATGTGTATAAATAACTATGAAATCTCAATAAATAAATTTGAAAAAAAAAAATAAAAAAATGAAAAAAAAAAAAAAAAAGGCAAATGTATTTAATACATCTAGGGTATTACATTTTTTTACTGCACGTGTGTGTTTATGTCCAATTAATGAAATGTTGAAATTTTTTTTTGTCCTTAAATGATTGTCAATTACCATAAATGACCAAGTTAAACTTTTCCTATGACACCACATTTGTTTTAATGACCAAGACAAATCGTTATTTAATGAAAATGATGGAGGTGTTAATGATTTGTCCTCTTTAACATAAAATTCTTCAGGCATTTGAATTGAATTGAATTAAATTTTTAATGATATTTATCTCTGGATTATATTCGTAATGAAAAAAAAAAAAAAAAAAATTAAATACAAAATAACAGTTAACTTAGTTAATTCGTTATATATATTTTATTATAATTATTGTGATTTTTTTTTTTTTTTTTTTTTTTTTTTTTTTTTTTTTTTTTTCTCCATTATATTAGAT
Source organism: Dinocampus coccinellae (assembly GCA_963920625.1). Lineage (NCBI taxonomy): Eukaryota > Metazoa > Arthropoda > Insecta > Hymenoptera > Braconidae > Dinocampus > Dinocampus coccinellae. The sequence continues at coordinate 8,579,924 of OY987185.1, read as the reverse complement.
TGATGTACGTTGCACCCACTAGTATACGGGATCAAGTTCCGGTATCGTGATTAAACATTATATATAGTAATATATATATATATATATATACGCATGAGATAATTCATTTGCAAAAATTAATTTTATACCACCGTGTGTGTAAGGTAATTGGTCACGATGATATTGTAATATAAAGTTTGCACTTAACAAATAATTCATAATTCACGTGCATATATATTTTATAATGCAAAAAAAAAAAAAAAAAAAAATTATACAATCAATTTTTATATTCCATTCAAGTGTGAATTTTTCCATGTTTATATTTATATTTATATTTATATTTATATTTATTTGTAATGTATTATCATTATTGTCATTTTATTTTATATTATTTTATTTATTCTATTATTTTTAATTATATATTTTGATATTTTGTTACAGGAGACATAACACAAAAAGGCTATGAGAAAAAACGAACTCGTCTCCTTCAGCCATATGCCTCGAAACCGTTGGGTAAGTTTACATATTTTTGTATTACTATTATTTATCCATTTCTAAATTTATTTATTCATTTATTTATTTATTTTTCTATATTATTATTCATGAATTAATTTAAATTGATAAATGATACGTTTTTATCAAGTCCAATATTATTTTTTTGTTTTATGAATTTTTTAATCTTTATCCATTCATATATAAAATAAGAAATAAAAATTCAATTCAATTATTAAACATTAGAAAAATATATTCAGATTATTTATTTTAAAAAAACAAATTTTTTTTTTTTTTTTTTTTTTCATAATTTTTCTGTTTCTATTTTTTTATGTTGAATATATAGATATACAGTTTTGAAAAATTGTTTTGATAAATTAACAATGAAAAAAATTTATGTCCAATTGTTTGATATGTGGGGAAATAATAATAATAATAATAATAATAATAATAATAATAATAATAATAATAAAATAATCATTCGAGCTTTTTTTTTTTCTTTGTGCTTCAATTGATATTAATTGCTTGGCATTAAAAATTAATTATTCAAAACTGGTGTTGGTATTTTGTTTATTTAATCATTTAATCATTCAATCATTTATACTCAATAATATTTTTCTATTAACTCTATTTCTCTATATTATTTTGAATTATTAAAAAATTAATGAAAATATAAAAAATAAAAAATAAAAAAAGAAAAAATAATTTCGAATATTAATTAATATATTAATGTAAATCAATTGTGGTATATATGACCTTGATGATCACCAGCAAAATGTATTTACATTGTTTTAATGACAATGATTGTTCCTTCTTCTTCTTCTTCGTCTTCTTTTTTTTTTTTTTTTTTTTTACTTCTAACTATAATTATTATATTCACAACTATGAACACACGAGAGTCCTAATTCACAAGTAGGCGCGCGCACCCGTATATACAATAGCAAAATGGAAATTAAGGTGGCGAAAGTCAAGATTTTCCATCAAGATCCAACGCATCACATACATATATATATATATATATATATATATTTCTTTTCCTTGTTATGCTCGGCTGATCGCATTTTCCACTCACATGACGAAATATACAACATCAACATATTTTACCATTGCTCGTCCTTCATGATTTTTATTATTATTCATTAACTCATTTTTTTTTTTTTTTTAGTTTAAAACGTAATATAAAAACAAATTGTGTAATGACATAAATATTTTTATTGTTATTCCTGTAAATAATTGAACAGAGCAAACAAAAACAAAAAAAAAACAAGAGGAAATAGGAGTGAACGCATATTTCGTATCTTTGTGTCGCGAAAATGCGAACAAATTAAATCAGGCGTGAAATATTGTCTCACGATTGAAATCAATAGATATAAATAAAAGTATATATGTGTATGTAATATATATATATGATAGAAAATAAAGTTCTTATAGCTGCATGTCCATGCACTAAAAGAGACCTCGGATAGTGTAACAAGTCACGCTCGGTTGAGTGTCTTGGTCGCTTGAGGCAACGATAAAACTTTACAGAGGAAAAAAAAATTAAAAAAAAAATAAATAAATAAGTAAATAAACAAAAAACAAAAATAAAATCCCAACGTTTATATATGTGAAATGTCTACGTGACCACATGGACACTATTTTCACTCTTGAAATATTTATGTGAATGCACGATGAGGAATAAAAAATTGAAACAAAAAGAAAAAGGACCAAAAACTTAAGAAAATTAAAGAAATAAAAAAAAAAAAAAAGAAAAGGTAAAATAAATAAATAACAAGAAATAAGTGAATGGATATAGGAAGGAAAAACGGAAGAGGAATACCAAGTACCATAAAAATTTATACTTGGAAATATATAATCTAAAGTCACTCTGACTTTGACTTTACAGTTAACTTATCCATTGAAGATGAAGAAGCGCATGATCATTGCCATGTGTGCGTTGCTAATGAAATTATTCAGAAAAAAAAAAATGAATAAATAAATAAATAAATAAATAAATAAATAAATAAAGTAGAATAACAGTTTAGACGATGAAAATAATTTGATTATGTAGTTAAATATATTGATGTTTAAATTATAATTAACAGGAGGTGTTACTGAATCTGGTGGTGGTGGTGGTGGTGGTACAGGTGATAGTGGGGGTGATAGATCAAATTATGGAAGTGGTGGTGGTGGTGGAATTGGTATTGGTGGACGTCCACAACCACGTGCAAGACGAACACAGCGTCGTGTCACACACTCTGAAAAACGTTATCACTCAGGTGATTGTTTTTTTTTTTTTTTTTATTTTTTTTATTTACTATATGACTCTGTATCTTCTGTATTTTTTCTGCATTATCATCGTTAAATGTGTCTTCCGGCTTTTATGTTTATATGTATATAGATATCCCATACTGACATTAACACAAAAAACTTATCGAATAATTTAAAAGCCTTGTCATATGTACTTTCATTATTACTTTTAGATATTTACTCGGTAACGATTTGCACTGTTTATTGTAAAATTTTACTCATCATTGTATTTTTATTTATTTACGTTGCTTTATATATATATATATATATATTTTTCAACTTTTTGAAAACACAATTTGTTGTGCATTGTATACTGGTAAATTCTTTGTGCATGATTTTCTTCATCACTCATGTTTGCATTCTCTCTATCTATGTATGTGTATGTATGTATGTATGTATGAATGTATCTATCTATCTATCTATCTCTTCTATTTACTATCGTCTGTCTTTCATGGTTTTTATCTGATGAGAAACACATTGGACGTATATTTTTAAATACACATTTGAATATGGAAATATTATTAAACAAAAAAAAAAAAATAGAATGAAATGAAAATAAAAGAAAGTAACATTGAAAAGAAGTGATAAAATAAAATTGGAATTTTTAGGGCCTTGAAAAAATCAGAAATATAAATATAAATATAAATATAAATATATAAAATACATATTGATTTTTGTATGTATATAAAAAAAAAAAAAAAAAAAAAGATAAAAGTAAATAAATAAATAAATAAATTGATAAAGAAATAGGAGGGAAGTGGATAAACTAAATTTAGGTATTGAGTAAGAATAAGAAAGATATGACTCATTTTATATCGTCAATGTCCATGTGCCCGTTGATGATGATGTTACATTTAGGAGGCCGGCTAGTACCTGGGAGCATTGCCAGTCCTCCGGGATCTGGCGGCTCGGTGGGGAACACTAAAGCCAATTCAAATTCTGCCGCTGCTGCTAGACGCGGCAATCGAAGACTCACGCGAAACGAGAGCCGGTATCATTCTGGTGAGTATGCAATATACAAATTCTCTATAAATAAGAGAAATTAAATTCATCAATAGAATAAAATTATTTATTTTATTTTATTTATTTTATTTTTTTATTTTTTTTATTTATTTATTTATTTATCAAAAATTAATTATTTATTTATTTTTTTATTTTTTATTATTATACTCAATTTTATCTCTACAAATAATTTTTAAGGTGATAAAAATGATACTGAGAATATATAAAAAAAAATTTTATTTCCATGAGTGAGTATATGAACAAAGCAATTGAAATATAATAATAAAACGATTGAGAAAAAAAAATACAAGGTCACGATATTATTGAGAATATTGACAAATGATACTTGAATGTATTCGTTAAAGAATAAAAATAAAGTGATTTCAATATTAATACAATTCATAAATTCAGTGTGTATTATCGTTGAATAGACATTGGTTTCCTCTTATATTCCTGTTTCATATATATTTATGTGTTGTATGTAATGCATGTACATGTACGTTGTGTATCGTTTAATGTGAGCTCAAATATATTTTGAATGATGCTGTCATGAAAATGAGTGTACACACCCTCACGCACACGTAGAGTATCCAATTGATTTGAATAAAAAAAAATAAAAAAAAAAAAGGAGAGGTAATAGTAGTATTAAATAGTTAAGAGTTAATGTCAATTTCATATCCTCACACATTTTTGCGTATACGATATATATATGTATATATAAATCCTGCATCTGCTTTTACTCTCCAACATGCAATAAACAGACGTGGACTTACCTATGTACATAAATGTGTTTATATATATATATGCGAGAATATATGAAATATTATTCAGCTGCAAGGTAACGTCTCAAGTGCCATATAACAATCAATAATACAACTTGCACATGATATAATACTATTGTATATATATATATACACTCAATAGAAATAATTCATGGCATTTAAATGAATACGTGCGAAGAGAAGAAAGAACAAAAAAAAAAAAAAGAAAAAAAAAATAGTACAAACACATCACAGCGATTGCATGAAATATTTAACTCAATTGTAATGAATTACGTGATCAGTGTAGCATGATATTGTTATATACGTGTAATTTGAAAAATAATGGAAAAAAAAAAAAGATTGTAATAAATATATCTGGGTATGATAAATAAATGTACAAATAAAGTGAATAAATCAATTGTGAAGTAATGAATAAGATGAATAATAATAATAATTATTAAATATATATTTTTTTATTATTATTTGGTTTAATGAAATTTTACAGAGGTACGACAGGAAGCGGTTCAACAGGCATTGGCAGCTATGCAAGGTCGACCAAAACCATCGTTACCAATGCCATCAAAGCGTACATCAGTAATGGCACGTAGTCCTGATCGAGAGCATCGTGACAGTGGTGAATCTAGTAGCGATGAGGACAGTGTCGTGACTGAAGAATCACCGGGTGCTGGTGGTCCAACTGGAACTGGATTAAGTGACACAAGTAGTACGGGTTCAGCGCGTGATACGCCACCTCCACCGCGACCACCAGCACGTCGACCGCCACCGGCTGATATAACTGACATTGCTGAGTATACGCCACATGCCTATTGTAATATTCAACCGCCTGATGTAACACACACAACAACGCAATCACGTCGACCCGGTGCTGATCGTGTCAATCGATATCACGTTGTTGAAGAGAATAATACGGGTACAACTGGTCGTTGGAAAGTATCAGCAAAAATACAGCAATTATTGAATACATTGAAACGACCAAAACGCCGACCATTGCCAGAATTTTATGAGGATGATGACATTGAATTGGAAATTGCGGCTAATCCTAAAGATCCCAATGCACCAAAACCTGAAGGTGGCATTATGACTTCTGCTATTGGTGAACAATTATCTGTACCTTCGGGTCTGCCACGGTCACTCGAAGCTGCCATTCAAAGGTATCAAGTATAAAATAAATTTACCATTGAAATAATTTTATATCAATACTTTATTTAATTCCAATTTTATTGTATTGTTTTTTTTTGTTTTGTTTTTTTTTCCTTGTTTAATTTAAGATATGGTTCAGCAACATACAAAGCACCAGCTGCTACAGTACTGGATCCAAATGGAAAACTTTGTGTAACCCTAACATACGGCAAACTTTTAAGTCGATCGCACAAAATAGCCTATACACTCTTAAACAAAGCATTGAGTCGTAATATTGGCGATTGTTGTTTGAAACCGGGAGATCGTATAGCACTAGTCTATCCCAATAATGATCCAATTAGTTTCATGTGTGCATTCTATGGTTGTCTTCAAGCTGGAATAGTACCAGTACCAATCGAAGTACCGCTGACCCGTCGTGACGCTGGCTCACAACAAATTGGCTTTCTCCTTGGCAGCTGCGGCATACAGGTGGCACTAACTAGTGAGGCGTGCCTCAAAGGCCTACCAAAGACTGCCGCTGGTGAGGTCGTTGCCTTTAAGGTATACACACATTGATACATATATATACAAAGAAATACTTTAGTTTGAGAAAAATATATTTCATTTTAACAATTAATTCTTAAAGAGGAAAATCTATTTTACGATTTATTTCATATAATTTTTTTGTTTTATTTAGGGTTGGCCAAAATTGCATTGGTTTGTTACTGAACATTTGGGAAAAACACCTAAAGATTGGTTACCACCACCACGATTAACTGATGATACACCAGCATATATTGAATACACAACTGATAAAGATGGTTCAGTGATGGGTGTAACTGTTACGAGATCAGCAATGCTAGCTCATTGTCGTGCATTAACAATGGCTTGTGGTTATACTGAAGGTGAAAATGCCGTTTGTGTATTGGATTTTAAACGTGAAGTTGGATTATGGCATAGTACACTTACGAGTATATTAAATGGTATGCACGTTATATTCATACCATATGCCTTGATGAAAGTAAATCCTGCAAGTTGGATGCAAATGATAACGAAACATCGTGCCAGTGTGGCTGTTGTTAAATCACGAGATTTACATTGGGGCTTATTGGCAACTAAAGATCACAAAGATATATCATTGTCATCATTGAGATTGTTATTAGTTGCTGATGGGGCTAATCCATGGTCATTGTCATCGTGTGATCAATTTTTATCTGTATTCCAATCGAAGGGTCTTCGACCCGATGCCGTTTGTCCATGTGCTTCCTCCAGTGAAGCATTGACTGTTTCAATAAGACGACCAGGTCGTGCTGGGGTTAATGCCACTGGTCGTGGTGTTTTATCAATGTCTGGATTGAGTTTTGGTGTTGTCAGAGTTGATCAGGAAAATTCTTTAACGTCATTGACGTTACAGGATTGTGGTCAAGTTATGCCTGGAAGTGAGTAATTAATTTTATTCAGATAAACTTAAAAATTTCTCAGCAAGTATTATTATTATTTGTTATATTTATTCATTTATTTATTTTTCTTTTTTTCTATTCAGGTATTGTTGTGGTTGTTAAGATGGAGGGTCAACCATTCATATGTAAAACAGATGAAGTTGGTGAAATATGCGTTCATAATTCAGCGACTGCCAGTCAATATTGGGGTCTTCAGGGTTTAACAAATAATTCATTTAAAGTATTACCATTACAACCGGACGGTAAAACAGTTGGTGATGCGGAATATGTGCGTTCTGGATTATTAGGTTTTCTTGGACCTGGTGGTTTAATATTTGTCTGTGGTTCACGCGATGGCCTAATGACTGTCACAGGTCGTAAACACAATGCCGATGATATAATTGCTACGGTATTGGCAGTAGAACCAATGAAATTTATTTATCGTGGTAGAATTGCAGTCTTTAGCGTTCGAGTTTTGCGTGATGAAAGAATATGCGTTGTTGCTGAACAACGACCTGATTGCAGTGAAGAAGAGGTAATAAAAAAGACAAGAATTCATTTTAATTTAATTATAAGTCGGAAATAGAAATATTTTTTTCTTCTATACAAAAATTATATATTTTTCTAGAGTTTTCAATGGATGTCACGAGTATTGCAAGCAGTAGATTCAATTCATGCTGTTGGGATTTATTGTCTTGCATTGGTGCCGCCAAATTATTTACCAAAAACGCCTTTAGGTGGAATTCACTTATCAGAAACAAAGAGACGATTTCTCGAGGGCGCTTTACATCCGGCGAATGTTCTTTTATGTCCACACACGTGCGTGACAAATTTACCGAAACCTCGTGAAGTCCATTCGGGTAAGTTTGAATACGTGTGAATTATTGAATAATTATTTGAGTGGTCCGTATTTGCTGGTAAGATTAAATATTAATACGCGAAAAATAAAAAAAATAAATAAAAGTAATGTAATTAGAATACAAAATTTTTAATGAATTCAATTCAAAATAATCTCTTGAACGATATTTGACTTGATTTGAATTTATAATTAATTTTTTCCGCTGTTTCATAACAGCTAAAATTAATTTTTTTTTTACATTTATTTTAACGCATTTTCTATTTTATTTGATCGCAACAACGTTTCATTCATTAAATTACAAGACAAGAAAGAATAAATAAATAAACGCAGATACTCGACTCAATGTCGGTCAAATTAAATATTGATATTAAATTAAATTCAACGAATAAAAAAAAACAAAAAAGAAAAAGAAAAAGAAAAATTGATTTATTTGAAAAATTAAAAATATAATATTTCAGTTATTACATGGGAGCGCTGCGGACTGTCATACATCAACAATATATATATATATATATATATATATAAATATTATATATATATATATACACAAATATTATCTATTTATTTATTTATTCATTAATTTATTTATAATATAATTTTAAATTACGTAGTATATATTTACACTATATTTTATATTTATTATTTTTTAATTCTTTTGGCTGAGTTCTGAACAATCATCATCATGTTTGTCATAATCAAACATTCCACACAACACAAAATTATTTGAATAAATTCAAATACTCTGAAACAATCAGCAGAATCAATAAAATTATAATCTCTCTTAATTATGTCACTTTTGCTTTACTCTAACTAATTTTTGTTTTGAATTCAAACACACCAGCCGCAGTACAATCAATGCTCCTGAATCTTTAAACAATAATAATGTTATTTGCACTGAAATAACTACTTTAATCCTCAACAAGTGGCAAAGAAAAAAAATTATTTAATTCCAATATTAACTTTAACTATTGATTTTCCGGCCTCAGTCAGGGAAAGTAGTGTTACAAACCTACTCTCATTAATTGAGTTGAGTGTTTGCGTTGATTTACTAACGGAATGATGCGGGGGCGTGTAGCGGGGGATTCTGTTTCAGATGTGGGACCAGCGAGCGTTATGGTGGGTAATATTGTCCAGGGTAATCGTTTGGCATCGGCACAGGGACGTGATTTAGGTGTACTCGATGAAGATAGTGATAATGCTAAAAAGGTAATTTTCATTATAAATCCATCTTTATATTATTCAACATAATTATATATTTTTTTATTTACTTGCAGTATCAATTTATCTCGGAAATTTTACGATGGCGTGCAGTTAGCACCTCTGATCATGTTATATTTACATCATTGAATGCTAAAGGTGCTATTGCTACATCATTATCGTGCTCACAATTACACAAAAAAGCTGAAAGAATTGGAAATTTATTAATGGAACGCGGCAGGATAAATACTGGCGATCATGTAGCTTTAATATTTCCTCCTGGCACTGATTTAATTTGTGCATTTTACGGTTGTCTCTATGTTGGCGCTGTTCCAGTTACAATTAGACCGCCACATCCGCAAAATCTTCAAACAACATTGCCAACAGTTCGAATGATTGTTGATGTCAGTAAATCTGTGCTTGTGCTAACCAACCAAAATATTCTGAAATTGCTCAAAACAAAGGTAATATTAATATAACCATGGAAATAATAAAAAAAGAAGAAAATTTTTTAATAATTAGTTTGTTAAATATATTCAATATTTTATTTCCTTACTTTTTTTTTTTTGTTTCATTTATTATTATTATTATTTTTTTGTTTTTGTTTTCAGGAAGCTAATAATGTAGTTGACCTGAAGAGCTGGCCAACAGTCCTCGATATGGACGACATGCCAAAGAAGAAATTACCGGTTATGTATCGAGCGCCAACAGCTGAAATGCTCGCGTACTTGGATTTTAGTGTTTCAACTACGGGAATGCTTGCAGGAATAAAAATGTCACACGCCGCAGTTACATCACTCTGTCGTGCAATGAAACTTGCGTGTGAATTGTATCCATCACGACACATTGCCTTGTGTTTAGATCCATATTCAGGTTTAGGATTTGCATTATGGTGCTTGAGTAGTATTTACAGTGGGCATCATTCTATTTTAATACCACCATCGGAAGTTGAGGCAAATCCTGCTTTATGGCTGTCGACTGTTAGTCAATCGAGAGTTCGTGATACATTTTGTTCTTATGGCGTGATGGAATTGTGCACAAAAGGATTGGGCTCATCAGTTCATGCATTAAAAGCACGTGGTGTTAGTTTAGCATGTGTAAGAACTTGTGTTGTTGTTGCCGAAGAACGACCAAGAATTGCACTCACGACCAGCTTTAGTAAACTTTTTTCTGCACTTGGTCTCAGTCCACGTGCAGTTTCCACTTCGTTTGGATGCCGTGTAAATACGGCAATTTGTTTACAGGTAAATAGTTTTATTGTAAAAATACACGATAGTTTGCAGTAAATCCATTCTAATGATGGAATAATAATTGAAATCTTTTATCTAGGGTGCCTCGAGTCCAGAACCATCAACAGTCTATGTAGATCTTCGTGCATTGCGCAACGATCGTGTTTCATTAGTTGAACGTGGAAGTCCACATTCTCTTTGTTTAATGGAATCCGGAAAACTTTTACCGGGTGTTAAAGTAATAATAGCTAATCCAGAAACAAAAGGTCAATGTGGCGATTCACATTTGGGAGAAATTTGGGTTCAATCCGCACACAATGCAAGCGGGTATTTCACTATTTATGGTGATGAAAGTGATTATGCAGATCATTTTAATGCACGATTAGTTACTGGTAGTACTGGTGAAGTTTATGCGCGCACGGGTTATCTTGGATTTTTACGTCGCACTGAATGTGTACAACAATCGGCTGTGGGTGAAGTACCGGGTGAAACTGCGCCTGCTGAAATTGATATTCCACCTGCTGAGTCAGAACTTCATGACGCAGTATTTGTTGTTGGTGCACTAGATGAGGCAATTTTATTACGTGGAATGCGATATCATCCAATTGACATTGAAAACAGTGTTATGCGTTGTCATAAAAAAATTGCTGAATGGTGAGTATTTTTGATTTCTTCTTACTCTTTTAACTCTTTATCTATTTATTTTCTTCTATTTATATTATTATCACTTATCACACGTGTAGTTATGATATATATTATACAATGAGAGATAATTTTATTTGTAATATTATCACAAGTTCACGTGACATTGCTCGTACTACAGATTATTTTTATTATGTAATAGTAAACACAATGAAATTATCTTTCAATATATTATTGTTTCAGTCTAATTACGATAATATAATTAAATCGTCAACAATGTTTAATATTATATATATATTTTTTTTTTGTTTATTTCAGTGCTGTCTTTACGTGGACCAATTTACTCGTCGTTGTGGTGGAATTAAATGGAAGTGAAAGTGAGGCTCTGGATCTTGTTGCCTTAGTAACAAGCGCTGTATTAGAAGAACACCATTTGGTTGTTGGTGTTGTTGTAGTTGTCGATCCTGGTGTTGTGCCAATTAATTCACGTGGTGAAAAGCAACGGATGCATTTACGTGATGGATTTTTGGCAGATCAATTAGATCCTATATACGTGGCATATAATATGTGAGCACTCATAAAAGTCAAAATGATATTAATTTTTATTTTTTTATTTTATTTCAATGACGATTAATTGCGGTTGTCGTAAACCACACAATGATAAAAATCGTCCTTTGCGTATTAACATAGTTGAGTTATTTTATTTGATTTTTTTTTTTGGAGAGAAAAGAAAAAAATAATTTCACTGTAATTTCTTCATGTTTTTTTTTTCTTTTTTTTTTTTGTAAGTTAATCGGATAATACTTTAATATGATTGTGTACGTAATTATTATTATTATTATTATTATTATTATTATTATTATTATTATTATTATTATTATTACTTTTTTTTTCTTAGTATCTAAAGAGAGTGCATGTGTGTTTGAGTGTGTATGAATGCCAGTTCAGCGTCACATTTGTTGCCTGATCAAGAAACAAAACAAAAACAAAAAAAAAAGTAACAATTATGGTCTCCTGTTCTTCTATTATAAAAATTGATTATAACGATGAGTTTGTGGGTAATATATTAATTACCATGTAGGCAGCTATGTATAATTTATTTTTTAATGTTTCTCGCGCTCCATAACGAATTTGGAGCTGACTGAAAGTGATTGACCAGACAATAATATATATAAATTTTATATATTATTATGGTGGTCGCGATAAAAATTATTAAAAATAGAGGAAAAAAAAAAAACAAAAAAGTAAATAAAAATGATTACAAACCACAATGAACATCAATGTTATATCGACACTGACACTTTTCAATTGTATTCGCACATAAATTTTTATTATTTTCATTTTCTTTTTTTTTTTTTTTTAATTTAATTAGTTGATCTTTTATAATTGATGAATACGTTTATTCTCTACGTAATATACACTGATAATCATATAAGAATTCAATTAGACCCCGTTATATATATTATATCAAATGGGAAAATAAACGAAGAAAACGTATGTTCAAAAGAGTATGTAGAAAAAAAAAAGAATAATAATAATAATAACACAATTTTCAATTGATCACAGAACCCAATGACAATTAAAATAATTTTCATGTTTTCTTTTTCTTTTTTGTCCGTATTTATAATATAAAAAAACAGTAAATACCACACATCAAAAATCTTATAACGCACGAATGCATTAGCAAGATTTGATATAAATTGAGTCAACGATAATTTATTTTTAAACTATATACTATAATAAATAGGTATATAAAAGAAAATAGAAGAAAAAAAAAATGGATCGAATCAATTATTATAATGTCTATTGTTTATTTCTTTTTTAATTTGACACTAGAATGAATTAATATTATTATATTTTTTGTTTTGTTTTGTTTTTTTTTTCCTTTTTTTTTTTTTTTTTTTTTTTCGTTTGATTCACAATTATTTCCAGACATCATCTTGTCACGAAGATGTACAGTTGTTAATAGTTTTATAATTTTTATATCAATTGTTTTTAGATTAAACAAAAAAAATCACTCTCACTTGTTTTTTTTTTTTTTCGTTATTATTACTATTATTAATGCTACTATTGTAATTTTCACTATTCATGGATTTTTTTTTCTTTTTGCCCACTATTTTGTATTTGTTTGCAATTGATTTGATAAAAAAAAAAAAAATATCAATAGTAATTGTGTATCGTTTAGTGCAATATGCGTAATTTGACAAGGCAAAATGGATGTTCTTTAACGCTATAACGATGATGCGATATATATATATATATATATACATATGATGAATGTATTCTTGTAAATAATTCGTATTATAATAATTGAATGACAAAAATGGAGAGAGAAAAAGTAGGGGAAAAAAATGCAAATTATTATTATTATTATTATTATTATTATTATTTTGTTTTAATTCAAAATTATTCAACAACACGAGAGTTTTATGTTTCGTCAATATTGTAATTTTCAATTTATTATCAATGATAATTAAACAATTCAAATATATCGTGCCATGTCATTGCATCAGAGCACAAAATATTTTTTTGTTCATGTTTTTCTGTCAAAAAAAAAAAAATAAAATAAAATAAAATAAAAAACGATATTAAAGTCTTGAAGATATAAAAGTTGAGACAGGTTGAATGTGTATGTGTGTGTGTGTGTTAGAATTATTTTAAATAAAATCAACGGGGATATAAACCAAAAAGAATTCTTGCAATTATTTTGACGTTAAATCGCTCAGTAAACTTTTTTATTATAATTAGCACATCTTTTACACAATTTTATCAACAACAATAATCAATATATATATATATATATATATTGGTACAAAGTAGTTGCAGCAACGAATTATTAAACATAGTAAAATCAATGTTATCTTTGTCAATTTTTACTTCATTATTTTATTTTGATCATTATTGTTTTTTTTTTCCTTTCAAAGAACACTATTATATATAGTTGGGCCTCTATATATATATATTATTCAGCTTGACTATAACAATTTGAAATCAATGAAAATAAATAAATAAATAGAAATTCACACAATATAAAATGAAAGAATAAGAAATAAAATAAAAAATGCACAAATATACAATTGAAAAAAATTGTTCTGTCACGCGATATATACATATATACATATATATGATGAATAATATTGTGATGGGGAAGAGTGTATGCATGTGTGGAATGTGGTTTCTATTATGTATAAATGTTGATAACTACTAGTTGGTAGGAATGTGGAATACTTGTCATTTTATTATATCGCCCACATTCATTCTCTTCCCCACGAATCTTCTTCACTTTTATTCACACTTACATATTTCTCAATATATTTTTTATTATCACAAAATAATTTTTCTCTCATTTTTACGATCAATATATATAGTGGAGTAAGTATTAAATTCAACTTGTTTTTTTTTTTTTATCATTTGTCATTTAAAAATAGATCCCGTGGACATTCGTTGAATTACTATCACAATAAAATTTAAATAATTATTATTAACAATCTATTCTTCCCATTGTGGTGTCCACGTGCTCAAATACATTTCTATTATGTGTATATATATATAAGGAAGAAAAACAAAAAGAACAAAAAAAAAAAGAAGTAACACAAAAAAAAAATTTTTTTTCCATTTTTCATTCTAGAAATAACAATGATGGCATACAATTTGTACGTTGAATATAATTTAATATAATTACTTCATAATTGTCATTAGGACATTTAGAGTTTACTAATGTCAAACTAATAATAATGAATAATACATTATAGGAAATTACCTTATACCATCCCCACTACCCACAATTCCTTAACCAATACTATAAAAAAATTCTAATCCCCTCTCTCTCTCTCTCTCTCACTTTTAAATTCCTCAATCCTTCATTGCCCGTATTAACTTCCCGAATTGATAAATTCTTAGTGAGACAAAAAAATAATAATAATAATAAATAATTGTAAGACTGCCATAGCAGTTTTTGTAGCATTTTTTAAAATGAAAAATTCGCAAAATATGAATATTAATAAATTAAACAAAAGAAAGAAAAAAAAAAAACAAAATGAATGTTTTGACATAAATAATACAAAATTGATCACGATGTATATGTGGTATGGGTGTTTGTGAATGTTGATTTTTATCAATGACGGTGATAATAATTACGCCAAGTTATATATAAATATAGTTCATACGTAAATTAAATTTGAAGAAAATAAGAAGAAAAAAAAAAAAAAAAAAAAAATTCAACAATGACATAAAACTGTTGCAGAATAATCCTTCATTTTCAAACTTCAATATGATGAGCCATTGAATTTAATTCAAGTCATTAATAAATGTAATGTACATTTTTTGCAAATAAATCGATGGTAATTTTTTTTTTTTTTTTTTCATAAAACTCAATTATTTCAATTAATATGACAAAAAATAAAAAATAAACTAATATAATGTGAATCTGAAAAATAAAAAAATAAAAATATTACAAATTTTCACGCATGCGCATAACACTCTAGTCAATAACATAACCTCATAAATCGAATGCCCGCGCAAATTTATAATTTAAAAAAAAAAACATGTATTTCGTTCCAACACATGCCACTATGATTCACTGTTGACTATACACAATTTAATTTTTTTTAATAGCTTTCACTATATAAAAAACAATTCAAATTCTATATCTGTATTGTTCTGAAAAACAAAAAAAAAAATTTTGACCTACGTTGTATAATAAAATCGTATATGTGCGTTCATCACTCGCATATCCCGCCAAAATGTGAACTTGGTGCACACGAGGAGTTTAAAACTACTGGTGAAATTCATGATAAGTGTAGATTTTAGTAAGGTAGTAAATATATATACATATAATATAATACACAACTGCTCTACTATATATTGTTCACATTATACACATAAATATACGAGAAAACGGAGAAAAACAAAGAGAAATGGAGGAAACGGAGCGGGAGTTAGAGAGAAAAGGAGAAATGAAACAGGCGGTTGGATAGGAAGAGGGAGGGGAGAGAAATACGAAACGCCCAACGTGGTATGGTTAGAATAGGTGCCGGGTGGTAATATCGTGCAAAAGTGAACAGTCAACTGTTGGCAGTGGTAGACAGTAGTGTGTGTATTTGTGTGCGTCTCTTACCGTTCATTCTTTTTCATGTAACCGTTTTTATGTATAAACACATTTCTTTACCATCCAATGTTCTCGTCTCTTCGACGTTTGGTAAGTTGAACCAGTAAAACATACTATTAATACATTTTCTTCTTTAATATATATTATTATATTAACATAAAGTTAACGTACATATATTTAAATATAAACATTATATTTTTATTTATATATATATGTATATATATGTATATATATATATGTATGTATGTGTTTTAGAGAGAATTTCAATGTGCAAAGTAAAAAAAAATGCAACGTTGGTTTGACGACGTGTGTGAAATAAGGATAAATAAATAAAATAAAATAAAACATTAAAAATAATAACCGCTATCAAAAGAACTAACCAACAAACGAAAAATATATTTATTTGGTATTCTGTTATTGTAATAACGGAGTTATCAAAGTGGAGTATTATTTCGGCCGTTTCTCAAGAAATCGGTGAGTAAAAATTAAAAATTTTATATTTCACATGAATTTTTCTGTTTTTTTTTTTTGGTTTTTTTGTTTGTTCTCTCTTCATTTTTCAACTTTACGTTATTTTTAAATTGCATTCAATGTGTGTGTGTGTGTGTGTTTATATGTGTGTTTGTATATGACAAAAATAAACGTGGCAACGTGGTCTTTTGTTTTTCGAATGTGACGAATACAAAAAAAAAAATCTTGGGATTTTGTTTATAGTTGAATATCATTTTTACTTATTTCTTTTTTTCTATTCAACATTATTGTGTATAGGAAATTTACTTTTTCAAGTTCATCGTCTATATCTTGAACTTGAAAATTACGTAATTAAATATACCAATGCAATTGTTAACTGGATTTTGAAGAGTAATATAATAAAAAATAGTGAAGCCATCTACTTATTTATATATAACAAAACTCAATGTATTATATATATATATTAGATATTTACATTTTTTTTTTAAATTGAATTTCGGTGTCTTACAAATTTTCTTCGCTTTATCTATTTACATAATAAGAATAGCAGACATACACAGATGTGTGCAATTATCAAAGGGAATATGGATAAATATCTGTATCACCCACTTTGAATCTACAAAGGGAAAAAAATAACAAAATAAAACAAAACAAAAAATCCATCATTCAATTGAATTAAAAATGATATAACTAGTGGATATATATTATCAACGTTGTTATATATAAAATGATAACAATGACAGTTACAAATGTCTTTCTATAAATAACAAATTATATATCAATTATATACATATATATATATATATATTTTTTTTTATTTTTTTATTTGTTGTTTTAATGACAGTGCACAGACGATGTGCTAAAAATTATTTCAATTATTCTAACCGTGAGTTTTTAATGAAATATCGTATAGAGTTTTCACAAATATAATAATATATTTTTAAATAGCTTCACGGCACCACGTGGAATTATAAACATAAATATATGAGCATATTAAAGTAATTGCATTTTCAAAAAAAAAAAAAAAATTTTTTTTTTTTTTTTTTTTCAATTTTTTTTATTTCTATTTATTTATTAAGAGTGAATATATACAATGTCGAGTGAATTGTGAATAAACATATTTATTTATATTGAATACTTTTAAAATTTTAAATGATTAATTTACAATTAATTCAATCTTATTTACGTGTGTGACCCTCGCTATTGTATATAGCACATTTTTATATTAACATTGAGACACACACGTGAACCAATGATAATTATTTAATCAATATTCAACTTGGGTATATACATTCTGGTAATGAAAACAGAGATGTTGACAAATAATTGATACTAACATTATTCGCTTATATAGATATATATATTATATGGACATATTTTAACTGTTGCATTGGCCAAGTTTCTTAAAAATTATAAACTAAAATTACACTATTCAAAATCGATACACGGAGGATAATGAAGTATAAATTTTTCAGTATTTATTTATTTATTTATTTTTTATTTCAATTTTTTTTTTTTCTTTCTTTTTGTTTTATTTATAATTATCCAAATGGATCGATAAAATTATTATGCATTTTTTACACACATGACCTTGAGACCTGTCGCAATTGTGTGTGTATAGGAAAATAATTAATAATAATAAATTTTATTTGAATTTTGTATTAATAAGAAAAAAATATGTATATTTATTTATTTATTTATTTATTTATTTATTTTTGATTGCACCGTTTGTGTTTTGATAATATAAAAATAAATTCATTACATTTTTCACTGAAATAGAAAATAATTGTATATGGGTATTGTGCGTGTTTGATATATAATCGCTTGTGTGTGGTATTACCAGACAACCGTCTGTTAGACACATGACGTGTCCATTACATTTGGTTATGTGTATTGTTGAAAATTTTAAACGATTATTACCACACATATATATATATATTAAATTGGAACATTTCCATTAAATTAAAAGAATATATATATATATATGAATGCATATAAAAAAACAGAGAGAAAGAGAAATTTAAACAATTAAATATTCATACATTATTAACTCATCATTTAATTCAGTAATCAAAAAGTATTTTGTAATTGATCGAGAGAAAAAAAAAATATATATATATATATATATGTATATATAATTTTTTTATTTGCAATTAAAGTTGCCTTTTTTTTTCTTTTCTTTTCTTTTCTTTTCAATAAAGATAAAATAATATGCACGTATAACAAGATCAACGTTATCGCTCACGTGCGATTTGGTAGTTATGAGATTAATTGAAAATATACGTGTATGTTCCAATATATAAAAAGAAAAAAGATGAATATGAACGAAAGAAGTGAGTGGTGATAGAATATTTTTATACAAATTAAAATTTTCAATTAAATTTGTTTTTTTTTTTTGTCTATTATTTTTCGTTATTTTTGGTAAAAAGAAAAAAATTATTTGTATTATTATTATTCTATTATTTAAAGTAGATACAAATAATAAAATAGAAAATTATTAAAAGTTATTTGAAACAATGAAAATAACTATATAGACATGATCGCAACGTCATGAAATAATTCTCTCGACTTTATCGTATTACAATTCTATCCATGCAATACTATTGCCGAATGGAAGACGAAACCGGCTGTTCACGCAAAGAGAAAGAAAGAAACTTGACCGTGAATATATACGAGCTCTCATACAGTACACATATATACGTATAAATAAATGTGCGCGTGTTAGTGTAATTATATATGCGTGATTGTGTGTACTTCACTTGTAGTCTGGGGTGCAAGAAAAATAAAAAAACAAAAATTTTCTATCCACCAATAATATTTCTTTATATCTATAACTTTATATATAACAATGTACAACTAAACAATTTTTTACATACATATATG
The DNA here is from genome assembly GCA_963920625.1 of Dinocampus coccinellae. NCBI lineage: Eukaryota > Metazoa > Arthropoda > Insecta > Hymenoptera > Braconidae > Dinocampus > Dinocampus coccinellae. Next base: position 8,560,434 of record OY987185.1, on the reverse strand, counting down.
TATATATAATTTATTTAACAATATCGAATGAATTGATATTAAATTTTTTGTAAATTATTAATTTAAGTCTTTAATGCTACGCATTAATGTCAATTGTATTTTTTAAATTACTCAACGTTAACCACTGACATTATCAATAATTCCACAATATTTATTTATACAGTATATAGAACAAAAATATATTTATTATAATTATTATTATTATTGCTTTTTTTTTGTTTGTTTTTTATGATACAATATTATATACTGAATGGATAAAAAACGAAGTTGAATGTAAGTGATGTAGTTGTTGTTGTTCATTGGTTTGATTCGTTAATTGTGATAATTATTTCACCACCCAGTCACATGCGTTAATAGTACCAATTAAAATGTCACTGTTGTTTACAGTTTATATTGTATGTATATATATGAGTGCGTATGTGTGTATTGATGTATTCACATGTTGCGCGTTCTTCATCACCAATAACAGAATGTAAAATCATTTATATATTTCCTCGTCTCGTGACTTTTATTTGTTGACTCACTTTCTCATTTGAACTCCATCATTTGACCCTTTTTTTTTCTTCTTTTTTTTTTTCTTTCTCACATAGTTACATTAATTTGTCATATATATATATATATGTTTGAACTTTAATCCTATACGAAATTCATGTGATATTAATCATTCCCATAAAGTCCATTCGTGCTATTTATATTGAAATATGAAAGATTTTATTACTTATTTTATTAACTTGAAAATATAAAAAAAATAATAATAGAAATAAAAAAAAATCATTGAAAGATGAGAAATTATTGTCAAGCAATTATAAAATAAATATAGATGAGTTTACTAGTGAACTAATTGTTAGGATATAAAATTTTTTTGTTTTTTTTTTTTTTCTTTTTCTCCTTCTTTTTTATAAAATTAAATAATTCGTAGAGATACATATATGTGTATTTTTTTCAAACTTGAGGAGGAGAGAAAGGCCAATCATTGGCTCGTTTCTTTGTGGCACAAGGTTAAAAATGAGTTGTAAAGCGGGTGATTTTCGACCTGGTTTTTTTTTTTTTTTTTTTTTTTTTTTTCATAGAACTTGAGAGAGTACATGTCAATTTATGCATGACAATATTTCATTTCAAATTGTCGTTTCACAGTGGCTCTTCGATCACTTATTAATAAATTTCATTTTGTGAAACGAATCAGAAATTGTTAAATTAAAAACTTTGATATTGGAAAAAAATTAATTCACTACAAAAAAAAAGAAAGAAAGAAAAATACAATTTTATTAAATATCAAACTCTATATTACAATTGACGAATTCTTTTTTTTTCTTTTTCATATAACAGATGACAAAATGTAACAATAGATAAATGTTGAGTTTATTATGCACACACACACACACACACACACACACACTCACACTCTCGCTTAGGTACAAATACCGAGTCTGAAAATTCTTTAATTACACTTGCACATTTGTAAACTCATCGCTGTACACACTTGTATATAATAAAATATCAAATGTTTATTTAAATTGAGTTTATTTCATTGTCATCATTGTGTCTAACAGTACACGCTAATATTTAAGAGCAATAAGTAATCGATTAAATCATATGTGTCCTCTGAGTTTATTCAAGTAAATTTAATCTAAAACTAATTGTCCATTTTTCTTTCCTACTGTATTAATTTATTACATAGAGATGTTATTATTTTATTGTGTTATTAATTTTAATCTGTAAAATATTGTAGATAATTAATATGGCATTAAGAAGATAAAAAAAAAAAAAAAAAAAAGAAGTTATTTAGTGATTATTATTTATTTATCAATCAAAGCCAATTGACATTGTTATACCAAACCACTTGGACGAATATCTATAATTTTACATCTATCATTAGTCACGATCAATCTGACGTTATATATATATATATGAAGTATATACACTTTGAATGATATAATTTTACATGGATACAAATGAACATAAGAAATTTAACTGTTATATTATCTATATATATATGAATGCATTTAAATATTTATTATCACGATTTCATTGTCACACAAATACAATTCATTGTGATTCAATATGAAAATAACTCGCAATTTAACATTTGTTACAGCAGCTAGCAGGACGGAGTTGACATCGAAGCGCCTCCTCCACATGTGGACATCGCCATCACGCTTGAGAATCGGTCGAGCACCAAGAAAAAAGCCGTAAAAAAATAATAAAAAATTGATAAATTGAATGAAAAAATCAATATCAACTCGATCATAGCGAAAAAAGAAAAAAAAAAAAAAAAATTAATAAAACATAAAAAATTGAGAGGTCAAAAAAACTTTCACAAAAGAATGAAAATTTATTTATTTTGATTTTGTTTGTTTGTTTGTTTGTTTTTTTTTTTTTTTTTCTTGAAAAATCGTGAATGTGACTGTGTCATTGAAAAATACTGAATATCAATCATTTTGGCAACGGAATTATTCAACGAGATAAAAATTTCTATTGATAAAATATGGATAGTGAAATGAAAAAAGTGGCAAACAAACGGAAACTTTCATTTCTTGGTTTTGGAAAACGTACCCCTAACGTAAGTTTTTTATATTTATATTTTTATTAGTATTTAATTTAATAAGTTTGTATTTTATGTTTCATGTCGAGTGAATGATATGTAAAATAATTTAATTGGGTTGAATTCAATACATCTCTATAAGAGTTACAAATGCATTTTATTTTACATAATAATATAATGAAATGACAGACATGAACATGAACATGGACATGTATCTGTCATTATTATTGCAGTTTCATTTGTTAGACAGATAAAGAATAGATGTAGAACGTGTTGTGCAGCGAACATTGAAAATTTTCCTCTTCACGCGACTGTAGATGAATATAATTATTTCATTTGTGATGTGAGAGTGTGTGTGTGTGTGTGGTATGTGTATTGTTTTTATTCTCTTTTTTTTTTACACGTCGCTCATTCAGGTGGTTTATCTCATTAAAATTCATCATCTTCATATTAATTTTTTTTAATTTTCCACTTAGCTACTTTGTTATTTTAAACAAACAAACAAAAAATTATCCAATAATTTTGGATATGAGTGTATGAGTTTTTAATTAATTTTAAATGTCTAAATGAAGGGAAAAAATTAAAACAGCATCATCGTTATTTCTTGATGGGTTTCAAATGATTTTATTGGGAGATTTTACGACAAAATTGATTTAAGAATAGATATATATATAAACGTTCTAGTCATCTATATATATTTCAGTTGTAGAGTACACATTTGTATCGTGTCAGTTAGAAATTATTCATATCAATCGTAATATTCTTGTATTTTGATAATAATCAATAGCACGTGACACGATGATTGGATTATGTCCACTTTAACAGAAATAGAATTGATTGAAAATTTTAATTATCATAGTAATTATGATATTTAAACTTCTTTACATTTTATCGCTTTATTCATTTATACTTAATTGATTTATTATTATTTTTAATATATTCATTATATCATACAAATGATAATATCAATTGAATGAAATTTGAATATTTTCACTAATGTATTTCCGTATATATTTTAATGTGTTTTTGTTATTGTTTCTTTGTTTTTTTTTTTGTGTTTTTTTTTTTTATTATTCTTCTCTAATAACAATTACGCATGAATTAGCATTTCTATTTAATTATTCGATATCGAATAATATTTCACCACGAATTTTTTTCACTCAATCATTAAATTAATTATTACCCAATAATATTTAATATAATCTAAAAATTTATAGTTATTAATATTAATATTCATTATTAAATTTTTTTTTTTCAATCTATTATTATTCGTATAAACATCGATTGGATGGATACACGAAAAAAAAAATAATAATAATTTGTTTATCAGTGATGTATTTATTTAATATGAAATTATCGGAACGAGACTCAGTTTCATGGTCATACAAAATATTTCTTACTCATTTTTTTTTTTTTTTTAAATTATTATTTTATGTATATTCTTAACGCACGATATTAAATAGGTGTAAAAAAAAAAAAAATTTTTTTTTTAATACCATTGCATTTACCATTACACAAAACAAATATTCCACTGCATGTCTAATGTCAAATGGTTATTGACTTGTGACCGTCAACAATTAGGCCAATCGGTCTGCGAGGTCGCACCGCTTCGTTTCAATTCATGTCGCATATCGAAAAACGCACACCATGGCGTGGTTAAATTGCTATTTTATTTTTCTCTATTTATTTATTTTTTGTTGCAACGGTATTATATGCATATATATATTTATTTATTTATTTATTTATTGTTCCAACACACATACAAATATATGATAGTAAAGTGATAATACAAATGAGCTCAATACCCAACAATTGCGTTCAGACAATATATATACATATATTTTTTTTTTCTCTTATCTCAGAATTCACTTATTCTATTTTTTCCTGATTTTTTTTTTTTTTTTTTTTTTTTTTTCAATCGTATTCATTCTCTCAATTATACGAAAATAACAACAGCAATGATATCAATAATCTAAATAGTCATAAGAAAAAAAAATTTTTTTAAATAAAAGTCAATTTTTTTCGTCATTTATTTTTGAAAAATTTTACTTTAATTCTTTTGGTTTTTTTTTTTTAAATTAATTTTACGGTGTATTTTTCACTCCATCAGTTTATTCTTTAGTGTTTATTATTATTATTATTATTATTGTTATTGTTATTGTTATTTTTATCTGGAAAATCGTCACATTCAAAACGTATAGGTACGTAATATTTAACTTTATTACTGTGTAGTGATGATTATCGTTGAAATAATTGCAAAATTATTGTCAATTTACGGATATTCATTAACTTGGTAATTTTATACAGTTTACACAGAAATAATTTAATTTAATTTCCGAATACTAATTATACGTATTTACAAATAAATGATTATATAAAAAATCAAAATGTATTAACTATTTATTTATGAATATAAATACATTTTTTGATTGAATTATTGAATGTATCAATAGCAAATAATAATGAAGGTTTTATTTTTATACTTCGTTCTTATTATTATATATTTTTTGTTTTGTTTTGTTTTGTTTTGTTTTTTTTTTTTTTTTTTTTCACACTTACAAAGACCCCCAAGAGGCCAACATTCTCAGCTACCGTATCGGTTGTGCAATAAAAACTGATAAAATATCTCATGGAATAATAAAAATAAAATAAAATAAAATATATATTATCGTCAAATATGTTTATGGACTATTGTCAACCTTCAGATTAATTATAAATCATTAATTTTTTAACAGACACATTGAGAAAAAATAATAATAATAATAATAATAAAGAAAAATTTCTCATTTATATAAAAATTATATCAAGGTTTTCCATTGAAATTTCATGTGAAACTTCAACTTAGAAAATTGAAGCGGTGACTTTACTATATTTTCTGTACTCGTGCATCAGTATGTGATGCTTTCTCGTTTCCTTTCTCTCTGGGCTGCTTTTTTTTTTTTATTTTTTTTTTTTTTTATATTATTATCTCTGTTATTTTCCTGTTTACCACGATGTATACTCCACGACATTCTTTCTCTACTTCCAACTCTACTCTATGCCTGATCGTGTACAAATATACACAGAAGTTCAAGGACAAATTTATATTTTAAAATCCAACACACATGTAGAGACGGTTTATAGTCTGTAGTGTAGTGTCATTAGACTGATCACCAACAATATTGTATATATTTTACCTGATACAAAGTGAAAACTCGTTTTTAACATATTTTCTCCACCCTCATTTTCAAATAATAATAAATAAAAATAAAAAAAAAAACCAAACTTATTTTTTAATTTATAAAATATTTTAAAATTAAAATTTAATTATTTTATATTTCAATTTAACAAATTGAAAGTATTTTTAAAAAAAATTTTTTTAAATAAAATAAAATAATGTATTTATTAATGGAAATTTTTTAAAATTTTGAATGATAATTGAAGAATTAATTGAAATTACCGTAGTAAATATTAAATGGTTAATTGCAATGACCATTACATTTTTGGTTGACATGTGTAGCAAATATGTTGATGAAGACGCTGTGAGAAATATTACAAGGGTGGGATAATAAAAGTTACATTTGCGCCGTCGCTGTGAAATAGTCGATAAACCCTCAACGATGACCTAGGCCTACACCATCACATATGCATAAAATACCTCAGAGAGTCTTCAACAAAGTCGACTCCCTGGTGTTTTTCGACACGGGATGTGGATAGTTAAAAAATTATCCACACCCTGTTGCGAAACTAATGGAGAATATACATTATTTATTTATTTATTTATCTTCTTTTTTTTTTTTTTTTTTTTTTTTTTTTTCGTACTGATTTACTTTCTCTTTTTGTGTTTACTATTTAGTTTTTCTACGAGTCTGTTCATCGTTTGAATTCAGTGCATTTTTTTTTTTTTTTTTTTAATTAAAAATATTAACGATTTATCATGAATGTTATTTTTCGATGGCGACCAAGACCTCGATGAAACATTTCACGGGCGTATAATATACCCCAAGCACTTGTTGCATTTTTATCCGCAATATCGTAATTCCAAGTATTAAAATCAATAAATCTTATTATTCATATTCATATTAATATTAAAATGTATTTTATTTATTAAAAAATATACACTATATATATTTATATATCAATTTTATCTTATTTTTTATCATTTTCAACAAATGAATATTCAAAGTTTGATATAATTGAAACAAATACATCGATCTCTATGAAAATTCAATCTTCATTGTTTCACTATTTCACTTGCGTTGCACGTAATTAATTTCGAATTTTCACAACAAATCCATCAAATTGTCAAATTTAATTCTTTAATATCTTCTTCAATAAATTTTCATGAGACACTGATTACAATGAAAAACATTTAATCAATTATAAATTAATTAATTTTAATTACACACGAAAAAAAAAATAATAATAATAACAGAATAAATAAATCGTTGATTATATTTATATATCATTTAATCATTCAAAAAAAAAAAAAATAAAAAAATATTCTGACCAATTAATTTATATTTCATGATAAAATTATCAAGTATTACACAATCCATTATAATAATTGATTATCAACTAATTTGTTTACTATTGTGTAATTTTAATAACTATAATTACTTTATTAACACTCAATATAATTATCAAAATTATATTTTTAGCGTGTGTTTAAAAATATCTGTGGGTTAAAGAGTATATTGATAATAGTTTATTATTATTATTATTTATTCATTTATTTATTTTTTTTAATTTTAATTTTAATTATTTATATTGTGAGAGGGGGTTGAATGTATAGGAGAGTGGATATTATCGACCCAGTTTGGTTGAGTTGGGCAGAGGGTGTTGGTGGTGTTGGCTGTGATAAGCAAGCGCGGGTTACAGCCCCTACTCCACGCATTTCCTATATATTGGCAAATGTATATACGTATATATATATATATATATATTGAGCTTTGCCGCACTATCTTAAAGCTCGAGTTTGTGCCATAATGTCAGAGCCCGGGATGCCATGCCCGAGGCAAGTGGAAATATCACTGGGAAGAATTTTCTTCAAAAAGCGCGGGGAAAAGTTCTTCGTTGGTTACGACGTTCATTACGAACGTCACATCAGGTGCGTTAATACGTGTCGATTATTTATTTATTTCTTTTTTTTTATGTACCAATATGTGGATTTAATGAAATATTATATATATTACAATGAAATTGTCTGTTAGGTTTTTTTTTTTCCCAAAATTGTGAATAACTTTTGATATGATATGAATTTTGCTTCATTTTTTATTGTGGGTATTTAAATAGAACAATTTTATGGATCCAGATGATTTGTTTAAAAAAAAAATTGTATCAATGTGTGTGTATGTGTTAATGAGCTGTTGCATATTTATGTTTTTTTGTTTTTGAGAGTTGCAGTTATTTGAGGATTTTGAGATTAGCGAGTGAATGATCAAAATTAAAATCACGTACAGTAAATTTTGATAAATTAAAATGAAAAAAAAAAATGAAAATATTTTTATACGTCTCATTGATATTATTTAATTTATTCCTTCTTTTTCTTTTCCTTTTTTTTTTTTTTTTTTTTTTGTACTTTTTTTGTTAGTCTTAAATTTCAGACGTGAAATAATTTCACAGTGTGATATTCTTCATTAATAACTTCAATTACTGCGTTTTATTGACAACGATAAGAAACTTCAGGTTTGTCATAAACAAAATAAAAAATACCAAAAATAAAAAATAAATAAAAAGGAATTTTTTTTTCATAATTTACAATTGTAGATATTGAGAATGATCTAGATAATTGTCATTGATCATTGTAAATATTCAAATATTTCTTCAAGGAATGATTTATAAATAATTCATGAACAAAATTTTTTTTTTTATCAATTTTATTGTGTATTAATATTCATGTATATTTCCACTTTATGCTTATATAGTATATATTGGTTGATGACACGTATAATTTATTATGATAATGTAGATTAATTTTTGTTTATCACCTTTCAACATCTTTAAATTCATGAATAGCTATCAATTTTTATATTTATTTATTTATTTTTTTTTTTTCATTTTTCTTACGTATATCTCTTATAAATATTTTCATACGCAATGAATATCATAAAATTGTTTGTTAATTTGTTTATTTCACTATGAAAATTTTGTGAAAAATATGTGACTCAATCAAATAAACTTTATTCATCAAAGCATGAAAATAATTGAGAGGAAAACAAACAAACAAAAAAATGTCATGCAATGTATCATCAAACTTTTTTATTTTTTCCTCCCATCGTACTCTAATTCTCGTTCTATTACTTTCCAGGTCAAACAATATCTTCTTATCTTACTCATTTTATTTTTTAATTGTTTATTTTTTTTCTTTTTGTCAAAGAAATTGAACGTAACTAGAAAATTCTATTTTAAAACTTCAATAACAATAAATTATTTAAACATATTAAATTGATGAATAATTTTATATTAACGTGAAATTATCGATTCAAATACAATACAGAAAAAATATGACTTGTCAGATTTTAAAATCTACTATGAATTCGTTGCGGAACTTTCTGAATACTAAAAGTATTCACATGTAATGTATAGATATATCGATGTGAGTTGAACAAAATTGACCTGACAGAATAAATTAACATAAAACCAATAATTAATATACAGTACTTACTATTTATTTCTGTCTTCTCTATAACTTTTTCTTTAGAATTCATTGTAATATAGAATAAATGTTTGAATTAATTATTTTTTTTTTTTTCAATCAAAATATTTTCTCAATCATCACAATTGCTATGCACGTATTTTATTTATTTCTTATTAATAATATTTTCATAGAGAAAAAAAAAAATATATATATATATATAATAATAGTTTTAATTAATATCAAAATTTATAAATTATTTGATAGTAATTATTGTAATGAAAAAAAAAAAAAAATTTTTTTATAAATAATTGTAATATAATTTCTTTTATTAGGCCGACGGTCATGGCGCGGAAGCGGGTCCGCAATTGGATGAGGAAATGGAGAAGGTTTTCGCGATGGGTTCCGATGACAAATTCAACGTAGCTCGTCTTGGATCACCCACCGATTCAAATTGTTCCGAGCGTGATCGTGATCGTGGTCCACCACCACGATATGAAGATCTCCATGTTAATCGTAAGTAATTTTAATTATTATCTTATTCCCATTTAATTTTACCAATTTTTCATTTTTCATTTTATATTTATTATTATTATTATTATTTTATTTTTCATTTCATTTGTATTTGTTTTTTTTTATTTTTTATTTTGATGTTTTTCCTTTTAAAAATTACATATAAAAATATAATAAATAATATAGAATTTGAAGTTTATCACCGCACAAACATTTTCTTCTCATTCATTCTCATAAACAAAAACACAAAGAAAAAAATGGTTTATGGTTATGCTAATATTTTTGTGGCAGCTCATCATGCGATATTGTTTTTCACGGTAATAGTCGAGATAAAAATTTGTTAATAGCCCCAGTATTGAGTGAAGAAAAATTCCAATTATCATGATGTGTGTACATCTTTGCATATATATTATGCATATTGTTGTTGAGATGTAGGAAAAAAAAAAAAAAGAAATTGACAAACCAATTTTTCATATTGATAAATGTATTTTTTTCTTTTTCCTTTAATAATAATTCTTTCAAGCTATTCAATTGATCAATTTATCCTATAAAAAAAAAAAAAAAGAAGAAAAAAAAACATATGCATGTATATATTTTTCATTATTACGTATCATTCATTTCTTATTTTTTTATTTATTTTCTTGTTTTGTACATTTCTCGACAACAGAACACCGGAAGAGAAGTTATCCACATCCACATATGCCATTGAAGAGCTTGCACAGCAGGTCAATGCGTCGACATCTCTCAACGTATGTTTAATAAATAATATAAAGTTAAAAAATTATCCGTTAAATATCAATATTATTATTATTTTTTGTTTTGTTTTGTTTTGTTTTGTTTCGTTTTGTTTATGTTTTATAAATATATTACATTTATTTTATTCATTATTGTGTTATTCTCTTTAACTAATTCTGATTTGTTTAATAATGGCAGAGAAGGAGCAGCAGGAGAATACGATCAAGACGAAGATACAGCAACAAATGGCCACGCATCATCTGGAAATGGTGATTTGGAAATGGATACAATGGACAATGGAATTATTACACTACCAATAAATGATGAACGTTCACCATCTGATGACCAAGAAAATACATTGAGCAGTGAATCTGAAGCACCAATATCTGAAAGAGCAGCAACATCGGGTGTATGTGATATTCCTGGTGTTGGAAGTCCACGTGTACAATTTGAAAAAATACAAGAAGAATGCGATGTACCATCGCCAATAGATGAATTAATGGGTGAAGAAGAGCCTAAATCACGTAGACATCACAACAAACATCATGATTACAAGTAAGAATAAATTTAATTTCATATGCATGAAAAGAAAAAAAAATATGTAAAATACAATATTAATTGCCCATATCAAAATTCTTCTTCTTTAATTCCATGTGTAAATTTAATTGATTTTTTATTCTTATTTCTGTACCTCATTAGCATTAGGGATGCACTTTATCTGACGTTCGATTTTATATAGAGTAATAAAGATTAATAATATTCTTGAAGGATGCAATCAATATAATCTCTTTAGAAATATTGTAATTTATACTTTTGATTAATAAATAAGTGGTTTTTTTCTTTTCTTTTTTTTTTTTTTTTCAATATCAATTAATTAATTAATCATCAACTGGTTTAACAACAAATGAAAATATTTTCATTTAGTAGTTATCAATTCAAGACTGAGAATATACTTCCGTGCAACTTGACATAACCGGTATTTATATTTATGTTGGGACAAAAAAAAAATATAATAACAAAAATTGGGGGGTGGACAAATATGAGGGTTTATTTTCACGTGCGGCCTAGACCCGGGGACGCCAGTTAGAGAGAATTCACATTGAATTTCGAGCAAGGTACTGCCTGGTGCCATGGCCCATGGCCAGAAACTTCTTCCTTCTTGTGACGACGATTTTTCTTTCTCTCTCTCTCTCTCTCTCTCTTCCCACTCTTTTGCCCTTCTGTCTTCCGTTATGAGCCAGACAATTTTACTATTGCTACAACGCAACACATAAATTGCTTACCACTATTGTTTTGTCATTTAAATTGGGTCAAATGAATTTTGCCTGTAGTAAGAGATCAGCGGTGGATCCATCACCGCACAATCGATCACGCGTTTTAAACTTTTCATTCATATTGAAGAAAAAAAAAAAAAAAATTAATTATTTATCTCTATCATGCCCGCTAAATATGACCGTTCAGATGATCGCATTGGTGATATAAGACGATATCCGTATGCATCATAATTTTTATTTTTATACTTTTAAGTGTTATCGTGGAGAAAAATATTTTTTTGTGATTTATTTATTTTTTTTCACTAGTTAAATTTCTTCTGATTACAATGTCATCCATTCAATTTATACTTTGTGTAAAATATACATTTCATTCATTTCCAGATTATATAAGTGTGCATATATATATATATATATATATGTGTGTGTGTATGTTTATGCGTGGGAAAACAAGAGAGTGAAAGAGAGTGTGTTTCGTGATGAGGAAAAGCATGACTTGACGTGTGAAGGATGATATAAAAATTAAATCACTGCCAAGATCAAGTGCCAATGTGAATTTGGCCCATATTCAAATATGCACTATTATAACATCACAAACAATCTGCCTTCTGTTTAATATGTTGCAATATAATACTCAATAATCAAAAAAGAGAAGAGGAAAGTGAGTGTGTGCGTACTTGTGTAAAAGAGAGAACAAAAATATCATGTTGATTAATATAACAGATTTAATGAATAATTTAGAAGCAAAACAAGAATCAAATTAATTAATTTTATTATAAATTCATTAATGACTTTATTATCAATAAATTTTATCAGCTTTCCTCATTACTAATTTATTATTAGAAATATTTCATACATATTGTAAATATAATAATTACAAGTTTGTTACGGGTACACTGAATGAAATTGAATATTAATTAATTGTGTCATTATTACATTTGTAGACGTTATCATCACAAATCGAGGAAATATTCTTTACAAGAGGATCCACAATGGCGCAAACGTTCTGGTGCTGGATTACCAGATGTGACAGGACCACTTGGAAGACGTGTAAGTGTCCAACCCGAGGAAGCGAGTACTTTACAGGAACTCGATATCGACGATCTCGAGTCACATCGAAGCGACGATCCTCGTGGAATGCGGCGGCACAAAGCCGCACATCCAACAATTCAAATTGGCCGAAAAAAAGAGGGTGGAATTCCCCATGAGACACTTAAAAAAATGTATGATCATTCGCCCCATGAAGTTTTTGTTCAACTAGATGAACTGCATGGTGTAGGTGAGGAACGCGAGTGGCGAGAAACTGCTCGCTGGATCAAGTATGAAGAAGATGTTGAGGAAGGTTCCGATAGGTGGGGACGACCACACGTGGCATCATTGAGTTTTCATTCGTTATTAAATTTGCGTCGTTGTCTAGAAACTGGTGTTGTATTACTTGATCTTGAAGAAAAAGATGTGCCTGGTATGGCTTATCGTGTTGTTGAACAAATGGTTATCGATGAACTTATTCTACCTGAGGATCGTCCTGTTATTATGAGAGCACTTTTATTACGTCATCGACACGTTCAGGAACATGAACGTTTTCGATTTGGTGGCAAAAGAAATTATGCCAGTTATACGAGTCTTCAGGTAAGATTGAAATCTCTTGATTTATAAAAAAGAAAATTATATATTTTAAATATATTACAGGAATTTTAATATATTCTCAATGTTTATGATTATTAAGATTAGGGTTGTATCAATAATCCCAATTTGAATTTTAATTATTATTATTATCTTTTTTATTGCGGCACTACGAGTTTGGTGAAGAAAAAATTATTTTATCGGAGCATTGATTTATAATTTTCAATAATAATGAATATTTTATTTAGAAAAAAAAAAATGATGTTTTTATATTTATATATATACAATTTTTTTTTTTTTTGTTTTTTTTTTTTGTTTCTCTCTGTTCACGTTCTTGATACTGATCGGCATCAATGTTATATTTCTACAGTCCATCTGGCTGGAGGAAGAAGATGCTACGCGGGAGGTCACTGAAAATCATGTAACTTTTGATAAATGTTAAAACACTTTCTCGTTTTATTCGCCCGATATTTTTATTGCTCATTAATATACTTTTCAATTGTTTTTTCTTCTTCTCTCCCCCGTCCCCCTTTTTTCTATTTTCACGTGTGAGTCCACATTTTCTATCGTATTTGTTTTGATAACTTTCATCTGGACATGAACTCACAGAAAAAACAAAATTTTTTTTTAATATCAATTTTTTAATAATTACAATGAAAAATTTATCTATACAACAAAAATATATGAAATAATAGATTATTAATTGTTTAGTAATAATAACTATGAGTCCATAAATTCCAGAAATAACTTTTTGTATACATAAAAAAAAAAAAAAAAAAAAAGGAGCAATTAAATAAAAACAAAAACTTTTCAATTAACTCCGTGTTCGTGTTGTCCAAAATGTTTCATTGTCTTTCTCAGTTATTTCATTTAATTATTTATTTATTCATTATTTTCTCTTCATTTTAAATCATCTCTTGTGATAAAATATTTCAATATTCCCAATCATAGTGGCAATTTTATAAAACAATTGGTAGAATTAGAATATCAACAAGATCCATAATTGCACATATTTGGGTATCATCATTTACAATTAAAGTGCCTCGATTTTTATACTTGTATAAATTATTAAAAAATTGAATTTATTTAATTTACAATATAAAATAAAACAAAAATCGAAGCATTTTGCTTACCATACATTTGTATATTGGAATCATTATATAAATGTGTAATACAACAAAAACAACAAGCAAACAAAAAATTGATAAAATATAAATATAATTTCACAGAATTTACACGATGCCAAACCAAAAATTGTTACGTCAACTCAAAATTTGGACAATAATCACACAACAATCGATATGAAAGAAGAAATGACATATACAAGCAGCAGTGAAGATTTAAAAAAGAGCCACAATGACAACTTATTGAAGCGAATCCCCGCGGGTGCAGAAGCTACAATTGTCCTGGTTGGTGCTGTAGATTTTTTGGATCAACCAACAATCGCTTTCGTCCGTCTTGCCGAAGGTGTATTGATGCCATCAATTACCGAAGTAACTATTCCAGTGCGTTTTATGTTCACTCTATTGGGTCCTCGCAATGCCGATCTCGATTATCATGAAATCGGACGTTCAATTTCCACTTTAATGTCCAACATATCATTTCATAAAGTTGCATATAAGGCAACTGAGCGTCGTGAATTATTATCAGCAATCAATGATTTTTTGGATGATTCAATTGTATTGCCACCGGGTGATTGGCAACGTCAAGCATTATTACCATTTGATGAGCTTAAAGCAAAGAGTGAAGCTATTAGAAAACGAAAAGCAAAGGCATTAGCAAAAAAAAGTCGACCAGTACAAAGTGATGCGGCATTAAAAAAGGCACTTTTGGCTGGTGAAGGTGAAAAACGTCCGCCAGATGACAATGATCCATTGCGTCGTACTCGACGACCATTTGGCGGATTAATAAATGATATAAAACGCCGTTATCCATATTATCGTTCAGATTTTACAGATGGATTAAATTCATCTAGTATAGCTGCGGCAATTTTTATGTATTTTGCCGCATTATGTGCAGCAATAACATTTGGTGGTTTATTAAGTGATAAAACTCATAATATTATTGGGATATCTGAAACTCTTGTCTCGTGCTCATGGACCGGAATTATAATGGCATTATTTGCCGCACAGCCATTAGTAATAATTGGTACGACCGGTCCATTATTACTATTCGATGAAAGTCTATACAATTTTTGTCTCGCTAATAAACTTGAATTTTTAACAATGAGATTTTACATTGGCATTTGGATGGGAGTTATTGCATTGACAGTTGCGTGTGTAGAGGGCTCAGTATTATTGCGATTATTCACTCGTTTTACTGAAGAAATTTTTACAGGACTCATTTCATTACTTTATATTGTCGAGACATTTGTTAAATTATTCAATTTTTTCAATCGCAATCCACTACTTCCGGAATATTGTTACGATGATGGATACGATAATGTCACGAATTACATGACGAATACAACACAATTTTCACAAATTACACGTTTAACAAACGATAGTGGATTAATTATCAGTGATGGATCAACATCAGAATATTTGCCAAGTCATAATGCAGCTGGTTTATTGATAAATCAACCGAATACAGCATTAATGTGTACAATATTATGTTTAGGAACATTTCTCGGTGCTTATTATCTTCGTATATTTCGAAATAGCCATTATTTAGGACGCAGTGCACGTCGTGCATTTGGTGATTTTGGTGTTCCAATTAGCATTATTATTTTTGCATTGATTGATTATTTATCAGAAGTTAAAACGGAAAAATTACTTGTACCCGAGGGTTTGTCACCAACTGTCCCCGATCGTAGTTGGATTGTATCACCAACTGGTGTTGATAAACCAATTCCCGTGTGGATGATATTTGCGTGTATTGTACCAGCTTTTCTCGTTTACATTCTCGTGTTTATGGAAACACAAATATCTGAATTGATTATTGATAAGAAAGAAAGAAAATTGCGTAAAGGATGTGGTTATCATATGGATATTGTTGTTGTTTGTTTAATGAATGTTGGTTGTGGACTTATGGGTGCACCGTGGTGTTGCGCTGCATCTGTACGTTCATTAACTCATGTGTCAGCGGTAACAGTAATGTCGCGTACTCACGCACCGGGAGACAAACCACATATTGTTGAAGTCAAAGAGCAACGTGTTAGTGCATTGCTTGTGGCAATTCTCGTGGGCGTAAGTGTACTCATGGCGCCCCTGTTGCGACGAGTACCCATGGCTGTACTTCTCGGTGTATTTCTTTATATGGGAATATCATCAACCAATGGTGTACAATTATTTGACCGTTTTAAATTATTTTTCATGCCAGTCAAACATCATGGCGGGGCTAATTATGTACGACGTGTACAAACATATAAAATGCATATATTTACATTAATACAAATATTATGTTTAACTGTATTATGGATTGTTAAAAGCACTCAAGCTGCACTTGCTTTACCATTCTTTCTTATACTCATGATACCATTGCGATCACAAATGGTGAGATTTTTTACTGCCGCTGAATTACGTGCGCTTGATAGTAAAGGCCCGGATAATGAAAATGTTGAGGATGAACCTGATTTTTATGAAGAAGCCCCATTACCTGGTTAGACTCTTGTGCCTTATCTCAGTTCTGTCCTTTATGTCTTACGACAGCGAATTATATATTTTCGGTGCATGAAAAATAAAAAGAAAGAAAAAAAAAAAAAAAAACAATATGTCAAATCTATTGATCATACTATTGATAAATTTTCCCGAGTATTATATTATGAATAAATTTTTTTTTTTGTTTTTTTTTTTCATCTGTTACTCAGCGATATTAGGAAGATATTGATTAATCGTTTGAATTTACATTTTTTTGTTTTTCTTTTTTTATTCTTACATTACTAAAATATTAATAGAGTATACATGTTTTTTTTTCTGTTTTCTTTTTTGATGAAGTAAAAAAAAAAAAAACAAAAATAATAAATAAAAAAAAAAAGAGGTCAATTAGAAATGAGAATAATGTAAAAAATTGATTGAAATTGATATGAAAATATTTTGAATGCTCCTGATAGTGAATATTTAATTTTTCTTCAAATTGTATTATATTACATGTAAATAATTTATCTTATTAATCAATTAATTTTTCTAGGAATTGCATATATATTTAAATAATATGGTCAAATATATATTTTCATTATTTTATTTCAATCTGTTGTAATGACAAGATCAAATCGATAAATCATACTGATGTATTTCCATTTGAAAAAATACTTTATCATCAATAATTATTTACTTTGTTTATTTCAATCTAATATATGATTTATATATCATTATTAGTTAAATGCAAATGTACTTATACACAATCAGTTAATGAATGAGAATTCTAACACTGTAAACCTCTGAGATATGAATATAAGTTGTTTATTTTATACACTTATATCTATCACGAAGAGATATAATTTCAAGTGGTAAAATGGAAAAAAAAAAATTAATAAAACGATAATTTAAAGTGGGAAAAAAAAATTTTTTTTTCAATTAAAAATGAATTAAGATAAATGTACCTGAAAGTGGTATATTGTTAATACCACTTTAGCAGGTTCAAGTGGGAGGAGAAATATCGTTTTGTTAAACACAAAAAAAAAAAACAAACAAAAAGTAAAATATATTGTAAAAAAGGAAAAAAAGTGTATATTTTATGAAGTTCTGTATGAAAAAGGAAAAAAAAAAGATATATATGTGTATATATATTTTTTTCATCCTCGTTACATCATTAAAAATCAATATAAAAAAACAAGAAAAAAAATACATAAATAAATAACTAATAGTTTTAAGTTTCAATAATTTTGATTTTAAATCAACAAGGAATAAAAAAATAATTTCATTGATAATAAATAATAAACTCACTGTACCATTAAATAGTAAAAGTTAATAATAGAAAAAAAAAATGCACTCCAATTAAATCAATATCAATAAGAATGAAATAAAAGTGGAATTATAGAAGGGTTGATTGACAATTAATATTGAAAAACTAACAAGTGTTTAATTGTCAAGATATTTTTGTATAATGCTGATGGATATATATGTAAATATACAGCATAGGTTTACACACGTGTTGGATTTTAAATATCAAATTGTTATCGAATGAAAAATAATAGAAAAATGATGATGAAAAAAAAAATCATATATTTTGAAATGAAAAGATATGCAACAAAATATATATATAATACATATACATATATTCTATTTTGAATTCTTATGGTATACTCTGCGTTATCATTATAACAGTGATACGTAAAAAATAAATAGACAAATAAATAAATAAATAATCTTAATAAATAAAGAGAACAATTAGAGCTCATGAAACAATAAAATACAAAGTAATGATTCAAATGATAGAAAAAAAATATAATAATTATATTTGTTGATTGTAAAAATTTATATATATATGATAGAAAATTTCAATAGATCCAAAAAATCTGATCACTTCTATCATCGAAATGTGTAATACTTAGCGTCCATACCAGAGATATTTCATATATCTATACATAATATAGAGATTATTATGATTATCACTATTCTTTAATATTACAATTCATCTTGGAAATGCTATTGTAAATAATCATTTAAACGTTCAGTATTACAAGTAATAAATAGACGATAGGCAACTGAACTATGCCTTAAAATAGATAATAAATAATTAAATAAATAAGTAAATAAATAAATAAATAAATATTTTAATTGTCCTTAAAATCGAGATTGACTCTCTGTACATATTTACCATTTCTCCTTTTCTTTCTCCTCTCTTAGTCAATCATAACAAGACTAGAGTGATGGTTTATTGATATATGTAAACAAAATAAACTGTTAAACGTCTTGAAGAAAAGTGTAACAAGTCATTACAGTTTAGGCTCACAGTCAATATATATTTTTCTTCGAGATACACGATATAAAGCCGCGTGTATCTCATCATCAGATGTGTTTCATTAAATATCGAATATAATGACGCGTGACAAATGAAATTTGTCAATATTTAAAATGGCATCACCACGTCTAACAATATCAACTTTAAAGAAACATAATTTATCACCACGCCCATATCAAAATCTTCTCAACGTTAGGTAAATTATCAAATTAATATGTTAATACTAATGATATTAATGTTTTTATATTGTATATTAAGTAGACAGTCTTTGAGTCCTCGTTCACCAAATAAATCTTCGAATTTATATGAGTGTGAACCGAGAACACCGTGTAAACGTCGTGCCTTACCTTTTAGTATTGACACACCACATCGGGTAAAAATTGTGAATAATATTTTACCTAATGAAGAACGATCTGTGCTTGGTTGTGGTGGATTTGGTACAGTTTATAGAGCTTCATATAAAGGTATGTAATAAAATATTCTTTGCAATATTTTTTTGTTTTGTTTGTTTTTTTTCACAAATTTTATTTATTTATTTGAAGGTAATTTGGTAGCTGTGAAAATTATCAAACGCCAACGATGCAGTGATGAGTCAGTGGAAGCGGAAAAATATGCGTCCACTCTGACACATCCAAATATCATACGAATTCTTGGAATTGAACAGGGAGAAGTTTGGTCATTGATAACAATGGAACTTTGCATTATGTCACTCGATGAAAAATTAGAGGAGGTAATTTTAACTAAAAAAGAGCGAATAGATATTTGGAGATCGATTGCTTGTGCTCTGGAATTTTGTCATAATTCTGGAATTATTCATGCTGACGTTAAACCAAAAAATATTTTGATTGCATCGGATGGCCAACCAAAGCTTGCGGATTTTGGTAGTTCAATTATGATAGATGATACAAATAAGAAATCTATCACTTTACATGCAAGTGTAAAATACATACAATTTTCAAGAATAAAAAACTTGACATTATCCAATTTTTTTTTTTTTGTTTTTTTTTTAAATCAGGGAACACCTGGATATGCTGCACCTGAGGTTGTGAAAGGTTGTATACCTAATGTAAAATCAGATATATATTCATTGGGTGTATTAGCATGGCAGTTGTTGAGTAGAAAAGCTCCATTTGCCGGTTATCATCCTCATACAATTCTCTATCTTGTTGGAAAAGGAAGAAGACCCATTGATAAGGATGTCAATGATGAATGCGATGGTGAATACAAAAATTTGTATCGAAATTTATGGTCAGAGAGCACTACAAATCGCCCACCACTGAGTGTTGTTATTGATAAGTTGAACAGTTTTTCATGAAATTTGATAAAAAAAAATTCAAATCAAATTCATAGTTAATTATACGATAAGAAATAGTTTATTTTCATGTTTTTTTTTTTAATTTTTTAGAAATTATCATTAATTTTTTATGCTGTAAGTAATTAAATGCTGAAATTATTTTTACGTTTCAGGCATATCTCCACCGGGAACCAACTATAATTAACAAAAATATTTTTTTGTTTGTAAATTATTTTTGAATGTAAAAATGAATGAAATTAAACAAATAATTATTACCATTGTAATATTGTTGCCATTAAGAAGAATTTGATCGAGTTTTGTTACCCTTCTACCTTCAGGCGTAGCTTCACTTTCAGTAACATCATCAAGTAGCATATTTACAAAATCATCAAATCCCAATAATGTTCCAACAATTTCTTTATCATTTTTCATGATAATATGTATTCTTGAGCCAATACATTTATCCACCAATTCTGAAATAAATAATTATTATTATAGAGAGAGATTTCAGAATAGAAATGAAATAATTATTAAATAAATAATACTTAAATATACAACTTTTTTTTAAGGTTATACGATATTAAAAAGTTATAAAGTCTAACCTAATGGCAATAAAGTTGATGGGTTTGTACTAACGGAGCTCGTCATTTTCCAAATAATAATTCAACAATACAAAAAAAACATACAAATAATAATAAAATTATTTGTTTACAATTGAAATAATAACTATTAACAGTGTATATACATAAATTGAAATTCACCGCTTGTAGGTATTAGACATTCAGATACATGAAATATCAAAAGCGAAGTGGTCGCAATCCAAATTCAATACCACTCTTTATGATTGGTCAACACAGGACTTATGTGATCACGTGACTCTTCAAAATCACTGAGAACTGTCCATTCTGAGAATTTTCAAAATAATTAAATATTACGAAGACATACAATTCACATTTAATTATGATGAGACATATATTATCGATATAAAAAAATAATAAACAAATTCTTCAAATTAAAAATAGTACGATAAAAAAAATTAATTTTCTCTACAATTAATTCAAATATAAATTAACAATAATACTAAATGAAGAAAAAAAAAAAAATCTCTAATACAGCATGAGAAATGGTGGATAAAAATTCAAAAAAATAAATAAAGAAATGCGCGGAATTCGAACCACAAAGAGATACGCTACAACTGCTGGCGCTGCTTTACTCATTGTGTGTAGACTATGAACTAATATCGGCGGATCTTGCCAGTGTTCATCAGTATGAAAAGTGGGGAGCTTCGTGGAAGATGGCAGAAAATGATTTACTCGCGATGCTCGTCGCATGACTTTGTGTCGCCGATGGGCAAACCAATATGAGCTTTAACGTTATTTCATGTGTGAATCCAAGTGCATTATCTCAACACCACCATCACCACAACACTAATAAAAATAATAATCAACGTACTTCATTATACAAATTGTTACAGGTAAAGAAAAAAATGAAAGAAGCATTCTTAGCCATACTCTTACTCTTTCTTTTTTACATACACCCTCTCTGTCTCACCCACGCAAATTTATTCACACGTATGTGTTTATGTGTATCTATGTAATGCATGCATGTGTCCGATAGAGTTGCTGGTGACTGATTTTGACAATCCACCACTGACGCTTGATGTTTATCGTCATCAATCTCATAATGTATACATACATACACATATATATATATATATATTACTATTAGAATTTAAACGAAAAAAAAAAAAAAATCTATAGCAGTATATTTTATTAATATCAACCACAATAAATTTATTATCTGATGCTTTGGGGAAGTTGTACTTTTTGTTATTATTATTTTTTTATTTTCTCGTGTATAAAAGTATATATTTATGTGTAGAAAATAGAGGGGTTGGTAAAGAATGTGTGAGCGTGTGCACGCGCTGTCTTTTTCTTCATGGTCAGAGATTGATTTGTAGGTACATACCCCACTCAAGCTGTAGGGACTCGATTCATGAATATACAACGTCATATTTCTGTCACAAAAAGGGCTTCGCGCCTTCACTAATATGATAAATCATATTTATATATTTTCCATATGTCTTTAGTCATAAATCTGTATTGATGAATTATATTCGCTGAGAAGCCTTAAGCTGAATATGTGATGGTCATGATTATGATGATGACGATGACGATGGTGATGAAAAAAAAAAAAAAAATAAATATATAAAGAATGATGATTGAGTTATAGACACATTATCCATGAATATCCATGATATAAAGTCAGTAATATTCCAAGTATTATTTATTGTCAAGTGTATAATGACATTGTGCATTATCTTGATTGATTTGTCCGTACTATTAATTAAACTCAATGCAATTGACCCACACATACACAGACAAATCCTTGACCACAACAATGTATATATATGATGTAAAAAATAGAATATTGTTGTGTTCAACGCTTCAATTTCATTATTATTATTTATCTATAAATAATTATATGAAATCGATTATTAAACTATAAAAAAAAAAAAAAATTGAGAGTAGAAAAAAAAAAATCCATAGACAAAAGAGTAAAATATATGATAGTCTTTTGTTTGATACATTTATTTTTAGCACAACTGCAAGCAACAATTTTGAATACAATGGATGGAACTCGTGCGGCTGAGGTATTGCCACTGTTGGAAGAACGTTTGGCAATATTACCAGGTGGTAGAGACCGTCGTGGTGGACCTGTTCTATTATTTCCAACTACATCGCGACGTGAACGCGCCAAACCTGAAGATTATCGTCGATTATTACAATATCTATTAGCCATTCCAAATGATGAAGCCAGAGGACTTAGGTTTACTGTCATTGTTGATATGCGTGGTGCCACGTGGGATTCAGTAAAGCCAATATTAAAAGTAAGAGTATAAAATTACAAAAATAGAAAAAATTAATGATAGAGTAAAACAATAGAGTAAAACAAAAGAAGAATGTAATTTTTAATGAATTAATTGTAGTGTATGTCTTAATTTTCTCAGATAATTCTCAATTTGTCTTTTATTTATAATTTTCTTCTTTTTTTTTTTTTTTTTTTTTTTGCTTTCAGGTTTTACATGAACATTTTCATCGTTCAGTTCACGTTGCATTTATAATAAAACCGGATAATTTTTGGCAAAAGCAACGTACATCATTGGCAAAACAAAAGAAATACAATTTTGAGGTAAAAAATAAGAACAAAAAAAAATGAAAATATAAAAAAAAAAAAATGAGGACAATCAATAGAAACCAAATGTCTTCTATGGTCTGAATAAAGTACTTGGGTTTATGTAGTGTAGCAATGATATAGAATATTGTTGGCAAGAATCCTATCTCTGTCCTACATTGTGCATATACGATATTGTTGACGACAGTTTCGTCGGTTTTATTGAATGCATTCAGGCAGTAGCAAAAATTCTAGTGTATTCATTGTGCCAAGACCAAATATTCTACAATGACACACACACACACATATATATATATATATATATATTCACACAAGCTCTCACTTTTGCGAACAGCTCGCGAGTATGTCTGCTCAATCAAAAGCAGATTATTATAACAAAAGACCTGACCTTTTATAAGAAAAAAATAATAATAATAATAATAAACTAAAAGAATAAAATCAATATAGTTCATTTGACTATATATAAAAAAATTTTTGAAATCAGTAATAATATCCTATTAATGTTGTAGTTATATTTATTTCAGATAAATACAATAAGTTTGGAGGCCTTAACAAAAGTAATTGATCCCACTCAATTAACTGCAGACTTGGATGGATCATTACAATATGATCATGCTCAATGGATAGATACGCGTCTTGCAGTGGAGGATTTTACATGGCAGGCAGCAGATTTACTTGATCGTCTCGATGATTTACAAGAGGATTTGAGTCGTAATGATTTTGCTGACGATGTTGGAGGCGCTAAACATGGTATTGATCTTCACAATGAGATGCGAAAGAAAATAATGAAAGTTCCGGTTGAAGAAGTCGAAGTGGTCGGACAAAGATTACTACAACGCTTCAACAACGGTATATATATAAATATATATATTTATACTATACAAGGAATTTATTTTTATACATTTTGATTTTAATTAAAAAAAAAAAATAGGAATGAGCGGTGGTTCAGGAGAAGGCGGAAGTATTGAAAGCGGCGCGACCGGTGGAGTCGATCCTGATGGACGTGCATTGGCTGCTCTAGTTATTCAACATTTGGATTCTGTACATGCGGCACAACAACATTTACTACAACTGTGGCACATGAAGAAAACAAAATTGGATCAGTGTTTTCAATTACGATTATTCGAGCAAGATTGTGAAAAAATGTTTGATTGGATATGTCACAATCGTGATGTATTTCTTGCCAATTATGTTGAAATTGGTTGTTCATATCAGTTGGCAAAAAATTTACAAGAAGAGCATAAACACTTTACAATGAGTTCAATGAATGTTTATGTGAATATAAATAAAATTTTAACAATGGCTGGAAGATTGTTGGAAACACAGCATTATGCCGCGGGACATGTTAGAGCTGTTGCTGGTCGATTGGATCGTGCTTGGAAGGAATTCGCTGCTGGACTTGATGAGCGCACTGCAGTACTTGGTTTGAGTGTTGCATTTCATCACAAGGCCGAGCAGTACGTCGATAGCGTGACGGGATGGAGCCAAGCATGCGAGTCGACAAATTTACCGAATGAAATAGCAGTGCTCGAGTCACATATACGTCAACATCAAACGCTATATGAAGCCATGTGTCAAGCATATACTGAGGTATTATTTTTCTTAATAATTGTGAATTATACATATTTTTATTCCAACTCCATCTTTAATTTTTAAATATATACATAGAAATAAACTATTTCAAGTCAGATTTATCTAGTACTTCTCATCACGATACTTAATAAAATATGTAATTGGAACGTGCATAAATAAATAGAAACGCCAGAAAACAAAATTGGAATAGAAAAGGCACATTCTCTTTTACATAAAAATTCAATTTTTTTTTTTTCTTACTTTTTTTTCTGTCTAGCTTTTAATTGAGACATCATATAGTCCATTTTAAATAGACGAACGAAATTTATTTGAAAATACAGTTTTCTAAATGTAAGAGGTTCATGAAGAATACGAAATTTTTTTTTACATTTAGGAACGTTCGAGCTATTATGAATACTTTATTAATTTATTATCATAAGAAACGTCCGCCTTCACTTCAATTCGCACTTTCCAATTCTTTTTTATTCCAATATATTTTTTTCTTTTTCTTTTTTTTTTTTTGTTTTTTCTTAATACGTGATGAAAAGTAAAATTCTTATTAAGTATCGTGAAAATTCAAAATTACAAATTTTCTGGTTAGAATTTTATTGATTTCTTCATGCAGTTAAGTAAGGGCAGAAATATTTGGCAGGTTTACAACGCATACCAAGCTCTATTGAATGGTCTCGGCACAATGCTACAAGTATGTCACAGCTCAAATGCCACTGCAGTCACTACCACTACTACGGATACATTTCACAACGATTATGTACGGTGTTTGATATTTTATTTTATTTTATTCCAGCTGGTATACTTGGAAAAAAAAAAACACATATATATGTATATATGTATATATACAAATCCAAATGATTGCTTGGTGAATGGGGGTGAAGAAATAACAATTACTTAATTTTTCTATACTTGTAAAAATATTCATATTTACAATTATTTTCACAGGGGCCAATACTAATTTCATATACAAATGGGCACTATAAATTTATAATTGTCTAATGATATTCTTTTATATACATTGTCATTATTATACATAATCATTTTTATTTTTTTTTTTTTGTAAACAAAAAAAAAGTAAGACAGCATTTTCTATAAGGGTGAAGGTAGCTGCAACTTATTTGGTGAAACAAGAAACGTAAAAACAAAAAGAAACGAAAAAAAAAACAATAGAAAAAAAAAATAATAAAATAAAAAAAGTTTAACATTTCTCTTACATCTTTGCTTTTGGCTTGTAACAATGTTTAGGTACACAGTACCAGTAAGAAGCTTCTTTATCAACTGGATCATCTTGTTCAAGTGTGTAATCAGCCCCAAGGGATTGACCACTCCAACAGAAAACATGTATGTTGTCCATTGTCTTGCATCTCGTTTGTTTCTCGTGTGTATAAATGTTTGATTCCATTTGGTTTTGAAACTTTTTTTTTTTTTTTTTTTTTTTATTTCTTTTTCATACTTTTCAATTCTGCTTAATTCAATATTCTAAATTAATTTTAACAACAATAATGATAAAAGTCTAGCAGCACAGTATCACTTTGCATGTTGCATGAAAGAAATATTAAAAAAGAAACAAAAAAAAACAAAGAAAAAAGAACATTAACAAACACAATTTTGATGCTTTTTTTTTAGATTATCGTAGCGTAGCATAGTAATTTCTTTTCATCTTCTTTCTTTTTCGTACACAAGATGAAAAATATAATGGATAAATAATAAATATATAATTAATACATTAAGTATATTATTGGATGAATTATTAATAACAATATTGGATTTGGTTAGAGCCAGGATGGTCACGGAATGGACAATCGTGGAGGTATGAGTGGAAATCCTGCTGCAGATTATAGTGAAGGTGCGTCACACGTGCTTGCGGTTATTCATCAAATTTTAGGCCATCACCGAGCATTGGAAGCTCGATGGCATGCACGCAAAGTTAAATTACACCAGCGACTTGCTTTAAGGTATGTGTGGTTCAACATAACCTTTGTGTAATTAAATGGATATATTATATTTATTGTTTTCCCATATTCTCATTCCATCATGTTCATCATATCTATGTGATAATATATTTCTCATCACAAATCAATTAAGAATAATTAAATTATTAATTCAATTTTATCACTAATTATATACAATATCAATTCAATAATTTAATTTTTCTTATAGATTATTTCAAGAGGATGTTAAACAAGTTTTAGATTGGTTAGCTAATCACGGTGAGGTATTTATTCGTAAAAATACTGGAGTAGGACGTAATTTACAAAAAGCAAGAGTTTATCAAAAGAGTCATGAACATTTTGAAAATGTTGCACAGGTATGATTTTATCATGTCTGCAAATAAATTATTTTTAATAATATGATAATTTTTATATATTGTTTTTAATATATTTTTTTTTTTGTTTGTTTTGTTTTTTGTTTTTGTCTAGAATACTTATACAAATGCAACGAAACTACTCACTGCCGCTGAAGAACTTGCACATACTGGCGAATGTGCAGCTGATGAAATATACGCCGTTGCTCAAGAATTGGAAGCGCATGTTAGCAGCTTTGCCACTAGAGTTGAACAAAGACGACGGCGATTGGATTTAGCAGTTGTATTCTACACTCATGAAAAAGAAGTAAAAAAAAAAATTTAATTCAATTCAGAATGAATTTTTGAATAATTCAAAAGGTGAATTGAAATTCATCTTTTGTTTTTTTTTTGTTTTTTTTTTTTCCTTTTTGTTGATATAGCTAAGCGGATGGGTGGATGAATTGCGTCAAGAGTTGCAACAAGATGAGGTGGCGGAAAATTTAGAAACTGCCGAACGACTATTAGATCAATGTGCTCAACACCGTGCATCGTGTCTTGAAGCGTGTGCATCAACGATAGCTCAAGGTGAAGCGTTGCTTCAAGAGCTCCGAGATTCTTCCGAAGCTCCTGATACAACAGGATCAGTAAGTGCAGTTGAGGCAGCACTTGATCGACTTGCCATGTTGCGTCAAGAATTAGAAGAACTTTGGGCAACTCGTAAATTACGATTAGAACTCTGTTTACGTTTACGTGTATTTGAGCGTGATGCATTGGAAGCGAGTGGACAGCTGGAGATGTGGGCGCAAGAGCTTCGTGGACCACCACGCGAGGGATCACCAGAGCAGCTGTTACGTGTTCACAATGACGGTGTCGCACACATGCAAAACACAGCATTTCAAGTATTACAACAGGGTCAAGAGCTTGCCCAGGTGTTGGAGCAAGCGGGTGTTTGTATAATGGCAGACGGACAACACACAGCGACCGCGCGTGTTCAAGTATTGTTAGAATTTTTGAATGAACGCGAAATGGACGCAGAAGATTTGGCGGAAATCCGTCGAGTGCGTTTGGAACAAGCAGCGCAATTAGTACAATTACAAAGTGATGCACAACACGTTGCAAATTGGATTCGTAATGGTGAAGCAATGCTATTAGCTTCGTTACGTGTACCCGAAAATTTATCGGACGCCGAACAATTACGATTAGAGCATGAACAATTTCAAGTTGCAATTGAAAAAACTCATGCATCAGCCGTACAAGTCAAACATCGAGCAGATGCGTTGGTTAGTGCTAATCATTATGACCCAAAAAGTATTCGTGAAGTGGCAGAGGATGTGACTAAACGGTGGCAACAGCTCGTTACATGTGCTGAAGAGCGACACAAGCTTGTAACTGCCAGTATTAATTTTTACAAAACAGCGGAGCAAGTCCGTTCAGTATTGGACAGTTTAGAGCGTGAATATCGCCGTGATGAAGATTGGTGTGCGGCTGGTGAAAAGGGTGGTCAAGTACCAACATTAGTTGGGAAACATCAGGAACAAAAGGAAGCATTTTTAAAAGCTTGCACTTTGGTGCGTCGCACAGCCGAAACATTCTTGAAATATACCAACAGAAGTTTGCAATTTTATAGCTACAAAACTAGTAGTGGTGGTTCAGAAAATAAAGTAAAGAGTATACTTGAAGAATTATTAAGTAAAGAAAATAAAGTACTGGAATATTGGACACAAAGAAAAAAACGTCTTGATCAGTGTCATCAATTTGTTTTGTTTGAACGTAGCGCTAAACAAGCACTTGAATGGATACGTGAAACTGGTGAGTTATATCTCGCCACGCATACGAATGTTGGGAAAAATCGATTGGAAAATGAACAATTATTGCAGGAACACAATGAATTCAAGGGCGCGGCGAAAGTAAGTCAAAACTATTTTATTTCAATATTTATACGTACTAACTTTAATAATAATAATAATAATAATATTGGAGAAATATGAAAAGATTCTATCGATAAATCTTTATTTTTATATTTACTATTATTATTTTGTTGTTTTTTTTTTTTTGTGCGGATCTAAACCCAGAGTGTGACATCAGATGTGTTTGCGTAACTATTAAATTACAAATGGCTTTGCCAAGTAGTACAAGAACGTTTTCAAAATGAATTTATACATTGGTTTCGCGCGGTCAGTATATTCGACAATCGGCAACATATAAACACAACTTAAATAATGTAATATTAATAATTTGGATATTCGTAAGAAAAATTACAGCAATAAAATTGTAATAGTGGGGAAATATACTTTAATCGTCATTTTGTTGATTATAATATAATAAAATAATTTTTTGCAGGAAACGAGGGAGCGGGTAAAATTGCTGATACAACTCGCAGATAATTTAGTAGAAAAGGGTCATGCACATGCAGCAACAATCAAACAATCAGTGGCTGAAGTTGATCAGCGTTATAAAGATTTTAGTATGCGAATGGACTGTTATAAAACCCAAATTGAAGATGATCTAGGAATACAATCTGATTCTGATGGTCATAAAGATCTATCTATAGATCGTAATTCTGATCCATTGCTTGAAGAAAAAATAAAAGGGAAAGATTTGAAAGAGCTTAATGAAGAGAAACGACGATCTGCACGACGGAAGGAATTTATAATGGCTGAATTATTACAAACTGAGCGTACATATGTGAAAGATTTAGAAACGTGTATTCGATGTTTCTTAGAAGAAACACGAAATGGCCGTGGTACAGTACCACCCGGATTACAAAGTCGTGAATCAATAATATTTAGCAATATGGAAGAAATTTATCAATTTCATTGCGATACATTTTTACGTGAATTAGAAAAATATGAAACAATGCCAGAGGACGTTGGTCATTGTTTTGTAACATGGGCAGCAAAATTCGATATGTACGTAATGTATTGCAAAAATAAACCCGAGAGCAATCAGCTATTAGTTGCTCATGGTGGTACGTGGTTTGAAGATTTACAACGCAAACACCGTGTTGAACATCCAATAGCTGCATATTTGATAAAACCAGTGCAACGTATAACAAAGTATCAGTTATTATTAAAAGATTTACAGACGTGCTGTCAAGAAGGACAGGGTGAAATAAAAGATGGTTTAGAGGTGATGCTTAATGTGCCTAAAAAAGCGAATGATGCCTTACATTTGAGTTTACTTGAAGGCTGCGATGTTAGGATTGATGCATTAGGCGATGTAGTTTTGCAAGATTCATTTACAGTGTGGGATCCAAAACAACTTATACGTAAGGGTCGAGATCGTCATATATTTCTATTTGAACTTTATTTACTATTCAGCAAAGAAGTCAAAGATTCCGCTGGAAAGGTAGAAAAAAAATATTTAATTATTTAATTAAATTTTTCATCACACGAAAAAAAAATTATAATTATTTTTATGGGATGTATTATTTATTTTTAGGTTAGATACATTTATAAAAGTCGACTGATGACATCGGAACTCGGTGTCACCGAACATATTGAAGGTGATGAGTGTAAATTTGCTGTATGGACCGGTCGTGCCCCAACCAGTGATACGCGAGTTGTTTTACGTGCAAATTCACTTGAAGCTAAGCAACTCTGGGTGAAACGATTGCGTGAAGTTATACAAGAAACATATTTCAGTTTAAGTATGCCAAAGAGTCCGGCGAAGAAGAGCTCAAGTCAGAGATCGAGTCGTGACTTGGAGGAGTGTGCATCGCTTGACGATAGTGTTGAAAATTTGGATAGAAATTCATTGGCATCATTTGGATCGACAAACACGACGGATTCAGATAAGGTAAGATATTTATTTTCAATTACTAACGTTATTGATGATAATTATTAATGTCATCCTGTCAAAATAATTTGTCAAATCTAAAAATCATATTGATATGTGACCACGTAACTTGATAACTGTTGACGACAATTTTTTTTTTTACCTTTAGTTTTATATATAAAACTCAATTTGAATTTATATAATTCACATGATATCTAGTTGTATAACAACGTAACTATGAATTATCTTCATTGAATAATTATTCACAATGTTAGGTTAATTAAAATCTCCTCAAAATATATTATATCAATCGAGTATAAAAAGTCAAAAAACAAAAATGAAAAATAATAATTCTTAGAGGATGAAGAAGAATAATATATCACAAAAGATTTAATCTGTATTGACAAGAAAAGTCAACTATGAATAGAATAGCAATCCATTTTTATTCTCTAATGGACCGAAAAAATTCATCTTCCGCCCAAACTTAATTATACTTGAAAATACAATTCAAGTATTTATTTATCTATTTATTTATTTATTATTATTATTTTTATCTTATCAAGTTTCTTTGCAGAAAGTTGAAAGAAAAAAAAAAAAAAAAAAAAAAAAACACTAATGGCTCAATCGAATTTTCCAAATGAAAGAGTAAAATAGAAATAGAAAATAAATTACAAAAATACTTTACACGAGGTCAATGTGTTGAGAGTGAATTGTGTAGTCGAGGTAAAAAATAGTTTGGGCTTGGTCAAAATAAAAATGTATTGTGCAAAAAAAAAATGAAATAAAATAAAATAACAAGTCGATTTACGTTCTATACAACGGATTTTGTGTCAAAAAGGACATAAAGACATCACTGTCATCATTGTCGTCATCGTCTTCGTCGTCGTCGTTGTTATCATTGGCAGGATCAATCATCTGGAGCAGACGCCTGACATATATCTAGTAAAAGGTGAAATGAAGTTGAAATAGCGTGCTCAAGTTACAACATAGATATAAAGCGTGATGCTCATCAGTTTTGACACATGCGCGGAAAATTTTCCGGTGGACCATTCAATGATATGATGGTGGGAGAGCAGGAAAATCATGAACGTACAATGAGAGAGCAATATAAGAGAGAAAAAGATATGGTTTAGGGTGGTGGTAATACAAGTAACCGGCGCAGTGGAACATACGAGTGATGGGTGCCTCGCTCTGGGCTTTGGGCCCGTAGTTTACGCCGGGGGTTGATCCCAGAAACTGGGAATAAAATATCTGAAACCAAAGACAGTACGGACGCGACTCTCGGGTCGGCCGGACTCTCCGGTTCAAGCCGTTATCCAGGTGCTAATTCACACATACACACATGCACATGCACACATACAACACACACACACACACACGCACTGGTATAACGGCTTTAAATAAAAATTTAAATTGAGAACAAACAAATTCTAGATAAAACTCTGTCATGAATACGATGGTTTTACAGTCGCATGTTGTGTTCTCATTGACGCTGTTGATGGACACGTTTGTCGCCACGGCACAACCAACAATTTTATCATTTCGTGGAAAAAAAAATATGTATATACATAAAGAAATAATTATTGTCGAGTGAAGTAAATATATATATTAACAAAAGACAAAATGAAAATATTCAAAATCATTGTGATAGAGGATAAAATAAATTTTTTAATAAAATGCGTGGGGTAAAAAAAAATTTTAATCAGTGAAATCGGATTGAATTGAACTCCTCTTATATTCACTGCATTATCACGCCGCAATGACGTCACCGGCCGGAAAGCCGGCGACAATTGCTCAAAAGGCACGTCGCAAAATATCTTTGCCTTGGTTTCGTCAAGGATCTGTAACACCACCACATCCTGCATTATCACGACAACACACAATTGATACACCTGGTTCTTTCCAGGCGCGACAATTACGACGACATCCATCGTTGGCACAGGTATATTCAGACAAAATTGTGATAAAATTTTATTCTATTAGTGTCTGATAAAATTTATCTGTTGTTTTATTAAATATCGATGAAAACGATATCCCCCAAAAAGACAAACAAACAAACAAAAAAACTCCAGAAATAGAAGAGAATGTTGATAAAGTATTTTCGATTATTTCTATCTATGACAATTGATGGAAACATGAAGAAATTCATTATATATATATATATACTCTTTTGTATATGGATATACAATCACACAACGTTCACACTTTTATATATCTATTTTATTATTTTTTTTTTTTTTTTTTTTTCTGATGAAGTGAAGTAGGTTTGCGCAAATGCGAATGATCGATTTGTCGCGTCTTAATAATGTCAACGATGATATATCAAATGTTTTTCTGATAATCATTGATATCATATCTCTCCACTGTTTGAACGTGTAAAAAAATTGATAGGTTGAATAAAACGTGGAGGGGGAAAACGTGCAAACGAAAGAATGAAAAACACAAATTCTTGATGGACAATTTTTTTTTTTTTTATCTTCTTCACTTCATACCATAAATACAATTTACAGTTGAAAAATTTTTATAATTAATAATTAAAAAACAAAAAAATACAAAAATACCATCCAGTCATTAATTTTACACAATATTTTATTTCAAAACTGATTTTATTCCTTAATTTTTCTACTTTTTTTTTATTTTTTTTTTTTTTTTCTCCTATTGTTCTTCTTGTTCTCATTTTGTTTACTAAAGTCCTTTGAGAAATACTTGAAGCAATCGATTCTGTGTGTACTTTTTCCTACAGACAGTCAAGAGGTAAAATTGAGGGCGTTTCCATTTCATCTTCAAGTTTATACTATTTGTATTTGAGTATTACAAATAAATTGCTCTCTTTTTTTTTTTTTTTTTTTTTTTTTTTTTCCTGTTATTTCAATCATTTTATTTACGACAATTAATTAATTCGCCCCATTTTAATATCTTATTCTAATGATAGAAAATATATATAATATTTTTTTGATTCATTTATATAATGTGAATATGAGAATTAATTTATATTGTGTCTCACAAAAAGTAAATTTTCAAATATAATATTGAAATAATTTGATATATCAAATGAAAACTATATACAATACAGTCTCTTGGGTAAATATTTGCCCCATATATATTTGCTCATGTGCGTGGGTGCAATTAATGATTAATTTATTTCAACGATCACGCGACGCTACAGAAAATACACACTCAACATTCCAACTAATTGACAATAGTCAAATCATGATTAATTAATTCTAATTATATCGGATGATATAAATTGAATGTAAAAAAAAGAAAAAAAAAGAAACTCATATAGAAAATAAAAGGAAACAATAAAATTTTATTACAATAAAAATTTATGAGGAATAAAAATAAATATTGTATTTACCGTAAACACAAAATGAAATGGCGCGATATAATTCGGAGTAATTTTAATTTTAATTGTCATTATTTCCTTGAAATAGAAACTAATTTTGAATAAAAGTAAAATAAATAAAAATAACATGTAAAGGTGTTCATGTCACGAAATGAAGTGAATAACATGAGAGTAAAAAAAAAAATTTTTCAAAAAAGATAGTCTTAATGTTTTATCATGGATAGTTGGTTGATTGGTGGGAGAAGTGGATGAAAATACCACTGGGGAATAAAGTGTCGACATACTCAGTTTAACCTGGAACGAGTTTTCATAACCCAAACTCTCAGCTCGTTATAAAAAGTAATGAGTATCTTGTGCTTATGATGTGCACCCGCTTGTTCATGTACATGTCCTTTTCACAGTTTCATATATCATCCAAGCTTCTTTAATGATTCTATTCGTTTTTATGTCTTTTTATCTCAGTCGTTGTAATTGTATTGTCCACGTTATTGTGAAAAGAAAAATATTCCATTTCTCATTATTCATTTGTAATTTTTTTTTTTTTTTTTTTTTTCTTTTTCACTTATAATTTACAATTATAATTCTTTATCTATTAAAATTAATATTAGAATTAAATTGTTACCGAGTACTTAGTATTTTGAAAAAAAAAACAAAAAAAGAGAAAATAAAATTGAAAGTTGAAATCTGATAAATTTCATTGATAAATTTTATCGTGTATTGATAAACATGAAAAATTTATTTTGAAATATTAATTGTACACTTTGACTAAGTTTCATAATATTTAATTAACTCTTGATATTATAATTTATCTTATATAAATATCTATTTCCTATGACAATACACAATAGAATGTGATTAATTTCAATAATGAAACTAAAATTATCATTGATAATTATATATACATATAAAAATATCAAATTATTGCGATAAATTAATATCAAATATGAATATTAATATCAATAATGGAATACATATATTGGTCAATTTTAATTGTTATTGAACGTTTATTTTCAAATTTATATTAGTAAGATTCATCATGAAATCAATGAATGAAATTACTTTTCAATCTCCAATGCCATTTTATCAACCTCAATATCAATACTATTACCGTTTATAAACAAATTGAATCATTAGATTATAGGATATCTTGAGAAAATAATAGAAAAAAGAAATCAGTGATGGGGATAAAGATAGAGAAGGTAAAGGAAATTGGAGTTGAGGATGCATAGAAATATATATATACATACATAAATATATTTGTCTTGTATGTTCATGAACGAGTGTCGATGTTACAAATAATGTGACAAAGGCCACGAGACCACGAGTTTATTTTCCCTTGTTGAATAAAATATGTTCAAAGGTCGTGTGGGAAGGAAAAGAACAAAAAAGAATGAAAACTTTATATCCTTGTCTCTTTGATTTTGCTTCATTGCGGATTAATCCATCTACACACACACATATATATATATATATATACATAAACAAATAGGCTTATGTGTCAATATAAATTGAAATAAACGTGAGTGTAGTTAAGAGTTGGATGATCCACGTTCATTAAGTTTTTACATGAGATAGAATTTACTTGAAATAATTATAAACCAACTATGAACATTGAAAGAGCTCACACACACATATTGCACATTTTAATTAAATTAATCAGTGAATTGATTGAAACTCTGAATTAATTTTTAAAAGAAAATATAGAAGTGTTTTTTTTTTTTTTTAATTTATACAATCAAATTTCATAATACTTTGATATTTTTTTTTTTTTTTTTGTCTTTTATCATTATTTTTTGATTATTTATCGAACAAAATTAATTCTGGTGATGGATTTTTTTACACACAAACATGTACATTCACGCATCTGTATATATTTTTGACTAGATCAAAGTCATTCAAGCAGTAATAATATTTTAGTCGCTCCGACGATCCGCAAATTCAAAGCTCATGTCTATCCATATGTTTTATATATATATTTATTCATTTATTGATTTTAATCGATACAGTACACAACATCGTATTGATTATTTGATATAAACAAATGCTATCTGTAGGTCTACTTGAAATATTTTTTTTTTTTTTTATATCACTACGTGATGAATCATATAAATTTAATATAATATTATGTTATTTTTCTTATTGTATACAGTTGTTTTTTTTTTTAATTTTGTCGTAATTTTTCTCCATATTCAATCTCAACTTTGTATATTTACACTTTCATTATTATTTATTAAACATTTAATTTCAGTAAAATTATAATATGCGTTACCAATTGTAAATAATCAAAAACTCAATATAAAAATTCGTGTATTTATAAATTTTTCTACACATTTATAAAGTGAATAAATAATAATCTGTAAAAATTAATAATATAAAATATATTTTATATTGAAAATATTATTAATTACATTTAATTTTTATTTATTTCAATTTTTTTTTTTCTTCTTTTTTTTTCCAGACAGGAGTAACAGAAATGACATGGGTAGTTGCTGATCATGCAGCAGCACCTGGATCACGTGAATTAAGTGTAACAAAAGGACAGCAAGTCGAAGTATTGGAAAATGGTAGCATTCATAGCGGTGGAAGTGGCGGTGGCAGCGGTGAATGGACATTAGTGAGATTGCCATTAACCCCAGGACAGTCAGAACCACCAGCTGAAGGTTTGGTACCTACCAGTGCACTCAAACAACCACCCACAACTTCATGCAAAACTTCACCGTCCAGAAAAGCACAATCTCAAACGACAAATGCCACGAGTACTCAACAATCTATAGCACAAGAAGATACTGGTAAGTTGAAATAAAATAGGAAAAATCCTTTTTTTTTTTTTTTTTCTTATTAATTTTATTTGTAAATAGATTTCATTCATACTTAATTATTTTTTCCGTTAATTCAATTATTATTATTTTATTTTTATTTATATAGATTAAGTTTAATTGAATGAGATAATAAGAATTTATTACATAAAAAAGAAAGTGAAAAAAAAAAAAACGAAAAATGATCAGTATATAAGGAAATTATTGCAAGTGCTGTAAATACAAAGGTCTTGAGGTCAAGGCAAGTGACTTGAGGTTGAAAGAAAAAAAAAATAATAATAAATAATAATCGAAGAATAAAGACGAGAAAGGCCAAAGAATATATAGTTGAGGGGTATTGGTGCGTATCGCGTGAACATGATGGATCTTATATATCCACAAAAGAAACATGTGAATTAATATTCTTGGATGAAAAATTAAACTAATTATCTTCATCGTAAATTAACGAGAACCCAAAAAAATAGAAACAAAACAAAACAAAAACAAAAAAAAAAAATAACAGAGGAATAGAGCGTAAAATACAGTACAAATAAATAAGAATAAGAGTCATCAATTAATCCCTTTTGGATACTCTCATATAATTGGAGACCAATGATTCAGATAGGAGGGTGATTGTGATCGGTGAGGCAGAAGATTCGAGATAGAAAGAAAGAAAAAAAAAAGAATGGAAAAAATAAAAGGTATAAAAAAGAAAGTCGCGATGAGAGAAAAAAAAGGTGGTAGATAGACGAAATGGGAATTGCGCCAATGGGGGAAATTCTGGTATTTCTCAACGATTCACCGAGTGTGTGTTCTACTCCCTTTCTTCTATTTTATTATTATTCTTCTTATTTTATTTTATTTTATTTTATTATATTATTATTATTTATTTTTTTTTTCTTTCTCTTTCTCTTTCTCCCTTTTCATCTCGTTGCTTCTCGTACTCGATCAATACGCACGAACGCGTGTCCTTGACCAGTTCGCAGACTCCAACGACGACAATGACAACGACAATGATCTGAGCGAGGGTGGTGCCTTTTACCACACGACCTATCACAATTTTCTTTAACATGCGTGTACACGCGGGTATCAACAACTTTACATGTTATTCAATCAATTACTCAATTAATTGATTAATTAATTAATTAATTAATAATGATAAGGATAAAATATATAAGAACGAAAAAAAAAACAAATAAAATTTATAATAATTCCAATTGAAAACAATTGGTAATATTTTAAACATTTTCAAAATTTAATAAAAAATAAAAATTCATTGATAAATTCAATTTGTAATTTGTAATACATATACGGTCAATGAATTGTACTCTCTATCCTGTACCAAATCTTGGGAGGACTATTTCCTTTGACATAAATGTCTGTCGATAAATATAAAAAGATTGTCGGTAAAGTTAATCAAAGGGATTGAATAAATATATATATATATATATATATATTTTTTTTTCTCTTGGTTGAATAATATAAATAGAACCACATACCAATAGGGGGGAACAAAAAACCTCTACCGCAACTCAAATATATATATATATATATATATGTATGTATGTATGCAAGCACAGTGGATGTGAGAGGTGATAAGACATTGTATTACTGACTTTAATGTCAGTTGGACTACAGTCGCGTGCTTGAAAGTAAGTGATCATTGTCGCACGAATGGAAGATATTACTCGTCATTGTCGATTTGTTACTGTAGTTAGGACACGATCACTTCCATTATTAGGAATTTGTCGACGAGGTTTGAATTTATTTTTTATTTTTATCATTTATTATTTATTATTTATTTATTATCAAAGAAAAAAAAAATTTTTTTATAACTATTTAATTATTAATAATTAATAAGAGCAATAATGTTTTTACACTGTATATAAATTGGTGTGCAATTAGCGTTTCAATCGTAAAACCATTTATAGAATTTCAAATCTACATTTAGAGATGGAATGTCAAGGTATACGATTAAATATTATTTATTTATTTTTATTTATATATATATTCGTGAATACATCAAATTACAAATTATTTTATTCTATTTATTTATTTATTTATTTATTTATTTTTTTTTTTTTGGTTCATTGGAATTATTTTTAGATACAAAAGAAAATTATTTGATGCAAATGACAGTGTAATTAGATTTGAAAAAAAAAAAAAGAAGAATAATAATATGACGTGAATTGCATGTATTGAATAACCGGATGATAAAAATGACAATCCACACAACGACATTTATTTTATTTCTATGTGTACATATATATATTTTTATATTGATCAGAAGTAGATGAATATAAGAATATAAGTGCGAACAAGACAGGACGAATGTACACTGATAGAATCACTTTTAATTCCAATTGTTGTATTTTTTCTTTTTTTTTTTTTTTTTCCTCCTCTCTCGTGTTGTATATATGTACAAAATAAACGATAAAAGTTTAAATTTATCAAAATTTTTGACATTTAAATGCAAATAGTCACTAGTTATATATATACACATACATACATATACATATATATTTTTATATTTGAATTCTAATATAACGTGTACGTGAATCGCATAAATTTATTTGTATAGTCCCGTAGAGTTTTTTTTTGTTTTTTTTTTATTTTTTTTTTTTATGTTTTTTCTTTCCAAAGACACAATTTTAGAATAATTTTAATTAATATTAAATAGATATTTTTACAAAGCAGTTGAAAATATAAAGAAATATCATTTTTAAATACAAAATACACGCCCAGTGGTCTATTCACATTGAAAAAAAAATAATAAAAAAAAAAATAGTAATGACAATAATCAAAATAAGTGGAAAAGAAAAAAAAAAATAAAAGGAAAACGTGACGTATTCTTATCTCTGTAAAATAACTTTGTTTCAACATAAGTTTGTGTTAGAAAAAAAAAAAAAAAAAAAAAATTCCTCAACTTGGTATTTTGTATGAGACCACTTCCTTCCCCATTCTGACACACAATATAAACACATTTATATTTTGAACATCTCGAAGAGATCAGAGAAGTTTCCTGATC
Organism: Dinocampus coccinellae; assembly: GCA_963920625.1. Taxonomy (NCBI): domain Eukaryota; kingdom Metazoa; phylum Arthropoda; class Insecta; order Hymenoptera; family Braconidae; genus Dinocampus; species Dinocampus coccinellae. The sequence goes on along the minus strand of OY987185.1, from coordinate 8,519,927 downwards.
TCAAAGCAAAAAAAAAAAAAATAGTACGAAAAAAATATATAATTATAATAATAAGTTTTAACTTCAAGTGCCAACAATAATCTAGTGGATTTATTTCCATTCTTATTATTTTCATTCGTTCATTCACATAACAATATATATATATATTTTAATAGAAAGCAAAAAAAAAAAATATGACCAAGTTTTTGCACGTTATTTTTTATCCATAGATTTTTATTTATTCTCTTACCGTCGTTGCTCCACGTCAATATCCATTCATTGCACGTCGTTATCATCAATTCAATCCAGCTATTAATCCACTGTACCAATATTGGAGAACATGTGCGTTCAAGATAGTTTGGCAATAGTCCAACATCGTAAAATCAACGATTATTTCATCTAAACGAGGTGTAGTGTAAAGAATCTTTGTTCATTTTTTTTTTTTTGTTTCATCTTATCTTTTATTTACTTTTTTTTGTTTTTTTTTTTTTTCAATTTTATTTTTATTATTTTTTAATTTTTTAATTTTTTTTTCTTTTTCTTTACGTGATAAAATAAAAAATATATATATCTGTAATATGGATATTGAAGATGACAGCTCATTTTATCGAGTATTTATTCTTTCTGTCTTCGTCTCTCGTTCTACTTGTTTTTTTTTTTTATTTTTTGCTTCAACAGTTGCCATTCATTCGTTCATTTTTTCCACAATTTTTTATCTCACTCTACTTTATAATTCTCATTACATTTCACTGTACACGAATGATATACTATGAACTAAATCAGTGACAATTGTATTTGTCACTGAATTTTTTTTTTTTTTTTTCATTTCTGTTTCTGTATTTAATTTGTCTGAGAATAATATAAAATTTTATGTTTATTCATTCATTTATTTATTTATTATTGATAATTTTATTTTTTATCATCTCAATAAATATAAATAATTGAATATAAAAAAAAAGGAAAAAAAAAAAAAAGAATTTTTTTTAAATATATTGATTTGTTTCTCGATTGATTGATTCTACTCCGTTAATTGTTTCGATATGTCATCTCACATGAAACAATAGAAATAATCATCTATAACTATTTGTTTATTCAGCTTTTCTTTTTCTTTTTTTTTTTTTTTTGATATTTTATTTTTATTTTTTTCTATCATCTACAATTCAATAAAAATATATGTGTTCTCTATAAATAATTATTTTTATTCACCACAATACTGTTATTTCTCTTATTTATTTTATTTTATTTTATTTTATTTTATTTCATTTTATTCTGTAGTTTCCAATTGAACTATTCGCCTGTTCTCATTACAGCCCCACGTCATTTCTCATATCGCGACACAGGTATCTATCGATCCATCATCATTAATTTCTCATACCACACAATTCCCATTTAATTTCAAATTAATTAATGTAACCATCGTCACATTATTTCATTTGAAAATTCATTAAAATTTTTTTTCTTCCACAATAAATTAACATCATGACTTATATACATTATTTAAACAATATGAGAACAATAAAAAAAGAGAGAGAGAGAGAGAGAGAGAGAAAAAAAAATAAACAATAGTTTTTGTTAATGAATTCAATGTATTTACTGATACGCAATAATAACAAATAAATTTTATCAAAAAGTTATTTTATATAATGTGAGTATTACACTGGTCGAATTAAATGAAAATAAAAAGAAAGTTCGTCGCTGCCTAACAAAATGAAACAAAACAAAAAACAAAAAACAAAAAAATTATAATAATAAATTATACTTTGTTGTTGTGTAAATCGACGTTATAACAAATCTAAAAATACAACGACGCAAAAGAGACTGCGCGTTTGATGACGTTCAAAGCATCCTCGACAATTTTTTTTTCTTCTTCTCTCTCTCTCCTCCTCCTCCTCCTCTTTCTTGATTTATCAAAATTTTTCTTTCTCTTTTCATTTCTTACTGTATGTGTCATACGGCACAGGTGGTGTGAAAACAAAGATGAAGAGAGGAATAAGAAGAAAATTGAGCATTTAAATTTTATTCACAAACGTTTATTATGATACATAGTTAACATTTTGGAATCGAACCAGAATATAAGTGGGATTTTAAACATTGGGATGAACTATTTTCAACGCACATCGTATTATACAGTATAAAATCTAAATCAAAGTAAATTCAATGAGTTAGCACAGCGGTCAAGAGCGCAAGACACTTTAGTTACTTAATCAAAAACATTCAAATAATTTATTTATTTATTTATTTATTATTTCAATATTTGGATTTTGAGTGAAATCGTGAATGTGAGTGAGTAACTAAAAAAAAAAAACCCAAAAACAAAAACAACAAAATATAATTAAAATAATATATATAATATATATATATATAAACACATATGTTTGTATGTAATGCATAAATATACATATACAATTATTTTTTTTTTGTTTAATAAAAGTGCACACGGTCATTGGCTCCGATTAATACTTTTGGATGCATCAAAAAAAATGTGTGTCTAGACAGTGTATACAAACATTAAACATGTGATGGGGATATTTTACATTTTGTTTTTTTGTTTTTTTGTTTTTTTTTCCTCTTAATTTCTTTATTTTGAAATTAATATCGAAAATTAAGAAGAACCAAAACAAAATTTAACTGTGTATTTTTTTTTTCTGAGTCAATTGTAAAAAGTAGAGGTAAATTGAGTTTGAAAATTTACATGATATAAACAAAAAAAAAAAAAAAATTATCGGATTTGTTTTCTTGGATAAATAAATTTAATAGGAATGGCATGATGCGAATGTTGCGTAATAAGAAGAAACGAAATACACGTCCAAATTCAAGTACGTATATAGAGAGTGTATATGTCAAATTGCCAAATAATTGAAATTTTGAGTATTCAAAAATTAAAGACATTAATTTATAAATGAAAAATAAAAAAAAAATAAAAATCTCAATTACAATGAAGTGAAAATAAATGACATATGATATAATAAAGAACAAAAGAGTGTTTTTTGTATAAAAAAACACTCGATAAATTGATTTATTTATAATTTTATATTTACTATTGAATGTGTGATTAATAATAAGAGAAAAGAAATGAATATATATATATATATATATATATATATATTATTAAAACAATTGTTTCAGATACCGGTGGAAGTGACGGGAATGGATCAGCCAGTACAAGCTCACCCGGAAACAAGAGACGTGTTTTCAGTGGGTAAGTTGAATTAATAAAACGTGTCAAGTGGATAGATATAAATATCAAACTATTCAAAAATAAGAATAAAAGAGAATTTACTCATGCAGCAATATCCACAAATATAATATACACATCTGTTGTTATATTTATTATTATTATTATTATTATTATTATATATTTTCACAATACAATTATTATTTTTTATTTTTGTTATAAAATATTTTAAATAATTTGATTTCAAGGCGGAAGTGGCTACCACAACCTTTGCGCAAACTTAGCCAAGGTAAAGTGGAAAAATCATCGACAACAGCTGCAGAACGACCGTCACCACTCAAAAAGACTGGCTCCGATAAGCGTTTCAAACTACCAACGGGTGACAAAACTGGACGAACTGTGTCTGAAGGCGAAGAGGAAGATGAGGTTGAGTGTGATGACAGTGAACAACCACCATTCTCCGAGCAAAATGGTGGTGAAGATGCTGATGATGACTTTGAATTACCGCCCCCAATGAAGCCAATTACTGAACCAATTTTAGTTACTGCTGGTAATGGACCACCGGGATCAACTATTCCCGATGAATTACCCGGAAAAAGAGTAAAAATTATTAATCTACATTTATTACTATCAATTGTTTTTTTTTTTTTTTTTTTTTTTTTTTTTTCATCGTATATATTATTAATATATTTTTTTTCATTATTTTATTTTCTAGACGTCTGAGCGATCAATAAAGAGTTTGGATGGCGCTACAACAGCTGACCTCGCAGAAATTGAGCAAATAGTTAAAGAAAGAATGGTATATATAATATTATTATTTTTTTGTTTTTTGTTTTTAAATCATATCTTTATCATTGTTTATTAAAGTGAAAAATGTAATTTTATTAATTGGGCCAAATAAAAATTTATAGGAACAGCACACGGAAAATCAGGAACGACACAGTTTAATGAGAACACCAGGACGTCCATCATCAACCGACGATAATTACAGTGGAATAAGTGATGGACCAACGATCTCAGAGGAAGCCGACCCCGAGACTGCGGCGCTTGCCAAACGACAATTTGTCATTAGAGAATTGGCCGACACTGAGCGTGACTACGTAAGCGATCTTAAACTTATTGTTGAAGGTTACATGACACTTATGAGAGATCCTGATAGTGAAATACCACTGCCAGAGGATCTTCGTGGTGGTAAAGACAAAATGGTATTTGGTAATATCGAGGCAATTTACGAATGGCACAGAGAGTAAGTGTAATTTTATATAAATTTTTATTATTCAATAAATATATATTGAAAAGCAATTGTATTGAGAAATTGATAAACAAAAAAACAAAAAAAATTAATGTTTTTTGTAGTTTCTTTTTGAAAGCTCTCGAACGGTGTTTGGAACGTCCAGAAGAACTCGGACCATTATTCAAACGTTATGAGCGTAAACTTCACATGTACGTTGTCTACTGTCAAAATAAACCGGTCTCTGAATATATTGTTTCCGAATACAGTGATACATATTTTGAGGTAATTATTTATAATTAATATTTATTTAATAATAATACTATTGGATTTATATTTATTTATATAATTTTTTATTTATTTAGGAATTACGACAAAAACTTGGACATCGTCTTCAGCTGTGCGATTTATTGATAAAACCAGTCCAAAGAATAACTAAATACCAGTTGATATTACGTGAAGCTTTACGGCTCACTGAAAAAACACAAAGGATATCTGAGATTGAAGGTCTACGAGCAGCAGCTCATGTAATGAGAGTTATTCCCAAAGCGGCAAATGACATGATGGACGTTGGAAGATTACAGGGTTTTGACGTCAGTTGATTATAAATTTGAATAGATGAAAAAAGAAAAAAAAAAATACAAATATCAATAAAAAGTAGAGAGGAATTTAATTTTAATTTTTTTTTTATAAAGTTAAAATTTTATTTCTTATTTCATCAGGGAAAAATAACGGCACAGGGTAAACTTCTACTTCATGGACTACTATCAGTCGCTGAATTGTCAAGTGTACCACCACGTGGACGTGAATGGCAAGTTTTTCTTTTCGAACAAAATATCATATTCAGCGAGGCGCTTGGTAAAAAAACACAATTTACAAGCCCTGCGTACATATACAAATCTCATATTCAGGTAAATAAAAAAAACTGAAACACAAAAATATATATATAAAAATGTCTTGAACATTTATCGAAATTATTTTTACTTATCTAATTCTTATGTTTTTTTTTTGTTTTTTTTTTTGTTAAAAAATAGGTTAACAAAATGATACTTGAGGATTCACCAGACGATCCCGAGAAATTTATGATACGCTCAACGGATCCACGTAAACCCGGACTTGGTTTTGTTTGCGGCGTAATAGATGAAAATGGTCCGCGAAGACAAGAATGGGTTGATACAATAATGGCGATTTTACAGACGCAACGTGATTTTCTCAAGGCAATTCAATCGCCAATCGCCTATCAAAAGGAACTTACCAAAGATCCACTGTAAGCGTTTCTGACCATAAAAACACAAGCCTAAATACATATACACACACACACACACACTAATTTATACATTCATGAATAACTAAATTAATATACTTATATTACTCAATTGAGAAATATTATCGTTCAATATAAACACAATTTAAATACTCACACACTCCCATACAGACATCTACATTGAACCTGTGTGAATATTTGTTCCAACAATATTTTTGTATATTTTATATGAAGATACGAAAAACCGTAAGGTAGTTAAAACAGTGGGTAGCAATTTTTCTTCTGATCCTTTGAAAAACCAAAAACAAAAAAAAAGTAATAATAATAATTTTTAAAATAACTTATATATGTTCCGGTACTTTCTAAGAATACTTTATGTCTTTTATCCAATTTCTCTCTATCCTATACCTTGGAAAAAAAAATATATATATATATATATATATATACATAACTTTTCCATTTTTCATTTTCATTCTCGTAAATTTCCTAACACTGTTCTCTCTATGCAATTAACACATTCCTACTATTTCAATTTATTCCCAGAGCCTAATAATATTTGCTAATCCGTTCCAATGTGCAATGTATTTAATGATAATAAATCACTTATGTGGTGGTGGTGGTGGTAGTAGTGGTAGTGGTGTGGATGAAAATAAAGTGATAAAAGAAAAAAAAAAAAAAGTGAGCAATGACAAGACAGAGTGTTGAAGAGTTGAATGCAGCGTATGTTGGTATCAATAATATAACAATGAAAAATTGTACTATATATTTATAGTAATTTTAATAACGTTTATAAACACCAAAAAAATGTTTTGGTAAATCACATATGGTTATGATAATGTCGACGACGACTACGACGACGACGACGACTATGATGATGATAATGATGAGGATGATAATGATAGTGGTAATGATAATGATAATTATAATGATGAAAATAATATCATAACGGTTTCTATGTAAATATTACTTAATTATTTGAAACATGACGGAAAATCAAATTATAACCAAACTCATGAACGTAACAAAAACAAAAAAAAATTAAGCAAACAAACAAACAAACAAACAAAATAATTTTGTTTAGAATAAATGATAAAAATTGAGGAATAATTTTGTCTTCTTGCTCAACTTATTTTTTTATCTGCATCTATGTATTCCTTATGGCACTCCCTTTCACAATAACCACAAAATAAATTGCTCACATTGATTATTTATACTCTCTCTTTCTCTGGATAAATAATAAAATGTGTAAAAAATATTTTATTATCATCACTAATAATACGCCTTTATTATTAATTCTGTTCTACCTCTTACTGCAATACCTATAGCTACATGCGATGATAATTTTTACATGGATCCCACCAGGTATTCCACAATTAATCCATAAAATAATACTTATATTTTTCACATAGTCGCACTTATATATGTACAATATATCTATAATTAATTGCATATCAAATAATTAAAATTAATTTAAAAAAATTTTGTAAATAATTTATCATGTTATATTATTTTTACTTTTAATCAATGAAATATATCAGAATTGACACATTGAAAATTGGATATATACAGCCGTTCAACAACACCCGAGCCAATCAGTCGTTGTGCAATATCAGTACCACCAATGTTAACTGTATCTGGTGCAAGCAACAAGGAACGTAGCAATGGTCAACGTAAAACCCAACCAATTCACCGATCACATACAGCAGGACTGGATAATGAAACATCACGTACACCATCACCAACAAAGAGTAAACTCAATTTCCTCGAGGGCTTCAGAAATACATTACGGGCACGTTCACCCGTACGCACTAATTCCATTCCGGTGAGCTTATAAACCGAAATGAAAAAATATATACAATTTTCGATACAAAAAAAAAAACAGAAATATTATTAAATTACGCACGTAATTGCATAACTGCATAATATACACACATATTGAATATTGAATTGTGGGAATTTAATGGCAAGATACATAATATTTCATTATTTTATACTAATAATAATAATAATAATAATAATAAATAAAAACACAATAATAATATTATTACATTACAGCCAAGGGAATCTTCTGCTTCTTCTTCCTCTTGATGTCTGTCGCTATCTGCTCTCTATTGCATTGCCTTTTGTCATTGCGATGACATACTGCTGTTTCTTAAAATAAGAAAAACTACTGAACATCATTTATAAGAAAAACAAAATAACTAGAGATAGTATAAATGAATGAACAATACCCTCCTTATAAAAAGTACAAATACAGACAAATATGCATAACACATGTGTATATGCATCTGAATAATGGATAATGAAAAGAAAAAAAAAAAAAAAACAAACAAATAAACAATAGTGTCCAAAGTGCATTATCATATAGTTGAATTTGCTTAGCAAAAACAATAAAGAAATAAATAATATATATAAAAAAAAAATTAATTTTGCAAATAGAAACGGGTACTAGACTAATTCACAATTTAGTGATAATCGTTCATATAATTGATGTGATTGGTGATGGTGAATAAATGTCAATTATGCAATGGGAGCATGAAGAATTATTAAATCAATGCATGCACATACATACAATACTTTTATTATTTTTTTATTTATATTTTTATTATTTTTACACTATTACACAATTATGCTTAAAATTACTCTTACTCTAATAAACAAAAAACAAAACAAAAAAAAAACCCCACCATCATCTTAGGTCGCACCGGGTGCGCGTGTAAGATTAGCCGCTGACTGGGGTAAGCTTCATGCCGGTGAGGAACTCGTTGTATCACATCTGGATGGTCCAGGCGTCGTAGTTTCACCATTGGATGCCAAAGAGGAACTTTGGATACCTGCGAGTCTTATTCCAAATTCATCAATTAGTCGTGCGTGGTCATTTAGACCACGAAAATCTGAAAATGAGAAGCAAATTACGAGTCCACAACGATTAATTAATGATCGTAAACCATTGCCACCAAGAATATTATCGGGCAATGTATTATCACCAGTTCGCGTAACTGTTGGTGATATTGCCCGATTATCTGTTGAAATTGCTAATATTGAGGGAGCACACGTTGCCTGGCGTAAAGATGATATTCATCGTGATATTGAAATTGATGATCGTCATCAGGTTCGACAGAGTGCAGGTTTAGTTTATTTGGAAATTGCTCGATGTTGTTTGGAAGATGCTGGTACTTATGAGTGCATTGTTCAAGCTGAGAGTGGTTCATGTTCGGCTAAAATTTCTCTTTGTGTCACAGGTAAGTGACTACATCATATGGAATTATTTTGAGAATTATTTTGAAATTTTTTATTATTCATAATTTGAATTGAAATTTATTTGTTGCCTTTTTTGTTTTTTTTTTTTTTTTTTTCTTGTTCAACTTAGGTGGAAGTGGTGCAACTTGGGCACGAGTCTTGGGTACAACAAAAGTCAAGGTTGACTGGGAAAAACGTGACATTGAAAGAGGAGTACTTGAATACCGTACGATACCTTCCACAACGTGGGTACCAATTGTTGAAGACGTAAAACATCCACCGATAATTCTGGAATTATCAGCAGGCGCTTCATACAGTTTTAGAGTCATTGATAAGCATAATGAAAATGGTGATACATCACCATCGGCCATTGTTACTCTGCCATTAGATGAAAGTATGAGTTGGGAAGCAGAACAATTTGTTGGTAGATATTTAGAACTTGATGAACTAGGTAAGGGTAGGTATGCTCTTGTAAGACGTGCGCGAGATCGTGGAACTGGTCAGGAAGTTGCATTGAAACAAACCCCCAGACACAAACAATCACGTTCATTAACACGTGCTGAATATGATCTTTTGGCTTCGACTCAACATGGAAATATCATTCGTGCATTTGCTCTTTTTGAGAATGCGCCACAGCCAGGATTAGATACAATTGTTCTTGAATTGTAAGCAATTAATTGAATTATATTGAAATTTTTTTTATCATAATTAGTTCATAATTTTTATAGTATTTAAATATTGCAGAGTTCGTGGCCCAACATTGTTCATGTATTTAAGTAAAAAAATTGATTATACAGAAGCAATGGCGAGCAAATATGCAAATCAATTATTATCTGCTCTTCAGTGGCTTCATCAACGTAATAAATATCATCTAGATGTTAAACCTGAAAATGTGCTAGTAGATCAAGACACGGGAATTATTAAATTAATTGATTTGGGCGAAGCAGTGAGAGGTCCAGTTGATGAAGTTGTACCTCCAGCAGATTTGGAGTTTGCTGCACCTGAACTGGTTTTGGGTAGACCAACTGGAGCTTATACGGACATGTGGGCTACTGGCGTATTTATTTATGTACTTTTGAGGTACAGTGTCGTTTTTAAAATTTCATTTTTATTATTGGATTGAATTGAAAAAAATTATATACTATTTCATTACTTATTTTATTCTCGGATTTTTAGTGGACTTTCACCGTTTCTTGATGACTCGGTTGAAGAGACAACTGCTAATATTCTTAAATGTGATTTCTGCTTTCCCGATGAGTATTTTGAATCAATTTCAAATGACGCTAAAGATCTCCTTAGCCGACTACTGTATTTGAGAGGTGAAGAACGCGCTAGTGCAGAATTTTGCTTGGCATCGCCGTGGTTGAAGGTAAATTTTTCAAATTTTTTTAAATATTATTTATTAATTTTATAACTGAACCAATCGTGGATTAATTTAACGTCAATGTCATATAATTAATTATTTAGGTATCGAAAGGGGCAACGATTCCATCTTCAAGAATGGCAGCATTCATTGAACGTCGTACACATTGTTCAAAAACACATACGGATCACAATGACAGTTTTTATTCTTAAATAATAAATCAAATCAATTCATGACAAATACACTCATACCACGTTGATATTTATAGTCAAAAATCTATACATATGTGAATTAGTTATTAAAATGTGAATGGTGAAGAATCAATGAACAATATTTTTTGTCTGTAAATAATACACATTAAAATTTTTACCTCATGATGTGAAGAAAAAAAAAAATTGTCATGCAGATATTAATATTTTTTCAAAGTATTAAGTACAATGCATTTAAAGTCAAATGCAATTTGAAAGTTTAGATAATTATGAAATATAATAGTGAAAATTAAATTGTAAAATATTAAAGTAATTACAGTATTTCATATTATTTAGATGAAAAATATCGCTTTACAGTTGTGAAACCACCTGCAGAAATTGACCGATATTCAGATTAAGGTAATCATGAGAAGAGAAAAGAAAAGAAAAGAGAGAGAAAAAAAAAAAAAAAAAACAATTTCATCATTTTTTTTTTTTATTTCCTTGGAATAAAAATTGATATGACACGACGTGAACCAATTACAGAGAAATTAATTCTTCATAGGGCATCTTAAAATTACTTTTTATTATATGTATTATGTATATAATTATAATTAATTGGAAATTACGCTATTCAGATGACGACTGCACTAGGAAGTATGTCTCGTAAAAATTACACAATAATTAATGGTGTGTTTTAAACTTTTCAGCCGTGTCAACGATGGTTCAAATATTTAAGTATCCGATAATTTGTTTTTATAGATTAAATTTGGAGAGAAGAAAAGTTATTTACCGCATAATTTATTATCGGCGTGATCGTCTGGCACGTTGATGTCCTCTACCACGAAATCCACGACCTCGTGGTGATTTTACTAGTGGTGAATTAGTATTATTACTTGGTATTGGACTATTATTTTTTTTCATCATTTGATTATTATCAATAGTCTGTGGTGCTTGCAATTGTTGCTGTTGCTGGAATTGACATTGATTTTGTAATTGAGGTTGACTCGTAGCTGTTGGTGTTTGCAGTTGACTCGTAGCTGTTGGTGTTTGCAGTTGACTCGTAGCTGTTGGTGTTTGCAGTTGACTCGTAGCTGGTGGTGTTTGCAGTTGACTTGTAGCTGCTGGTGTTTGCAGTTGACTTGTAGCTGGTGGTGTTTGCAGTTGACTTGTAGCTGGTGGTGTTTGCAGTTGACTCGTAGCTGTTGGTGTTTGCAGTTGACCCGTAGCTGTTGGTGTTTGCAGTTGACACGTAGCTGTTGGTGTTTGCAATTGACACGTATCTGTTGGTGTTTGCAGTTGACTCGTTTGTGATTGCGTTTCCATTTGTTCATCCTCGTCATCATCATCATCATCATCAAGTAAATTACCAACCTCTGGTTCATTATCATTATCACCATCACCCCAGACTTCCATTGACTGTTCAGTTTTTGTATCATCCTTAGCCACTTCATCATTTTTATTGGCATTTACTTTATTTTCATCCTCCTCTGAATCAGCATCGGCTTCAAGAGGATCGTAAATTTCATTGCCATCAACTTTCTTAGCGGCTTCACTGGCATCTTCTGTTGAAGTTATATTTGATGGTTCTGTTATACATTGTGTTGATTCATTTTCAGTTGGATCTTCTATTTTTTGACGCTTAGCATCATTACCATCATCTTCATTTTGTTGAGACTCTTCCTCTTGTTTGGAAGAATCTTCTTCAACTCCTTCAACTTCTTTTTCAACGTTATTTTCAGGCACCGCTGGTGCCGTTTGAGCTTTCACTTCTGCTACAAAATTTCTGTAATGTGTCGATGTACGCAAATGCGCATGCATATCTTCTTCAGTTAGCATAAAGCGTCGACACTTATCGCAATGATAACCTTCGACTTTTTTTACCAACGATGCGCCCAACGCTACTTGATTCTGACGACAATATCTAAATGATGGAATTTTATATTTTTCATTGCTCATATCGTCATTTATATCAAGAAGATATTCCGTATTTTCTGGCAATTCTTCATCTACTTCATTTGATTTTTGATCAATACCCACGTCTTTTTCCTCCTCCTCACCTGTACGTACTTCTGATTCACCTTTGGCTAATTTATTCTTCTTTTTCTTTTGCTCTTCAATTTGAGCAACACTCATCATATGAGCCGGTGTCAAACAGTGTTCATCATATTCTATTCTCGATGGGAACTCCTTTGCACAAGGAATACACCGTGGATGAAGAAAAGTTTTTAATTGTTGATGTTTGTCACCTTTTCTGTGAGCGGACAATGTACCGTAGAAATTGAGATCACACATCGTACAATATTCGCGTACATTGAGATCTACTGGTACCTGCAAAGACGGAGAAAGAAAAAACCCTCTATAATTAATAAGAAATAATTTCTTAACACTTGGAAAATTTATAAATAGTTTTTGTTTTCCTTCATGTTTTATTTTCATTCATTGCTTTGTTTTTACTTACCTTTTTGCCCCGACGTTTTGAATTATGAAAACTGAGTTCTCTCTGCTCTTCAGCTACTTTTAATTCGTGTCGCATAAAATCAACTCGTAATTTATATGATTGATCCAACTTTTCCATCATCAACTGATGAGCACGTCCACGAAGATGATTTTCAAATGACTGAAATTAAATTTTAAAAAATCACCATCTATTCTCATATTTTTACATATTTTTATATAGACGAAGAAAAAAATAAATAAATAATTATAATGTATTATTCTGTGTAAAAAATTTTATACACTTACAAAACCATCCCACATATGTTTAGTACAAACATGACAGAACATGTGGCTGATTGGTACAGCAGCGTAACGACTCTCTGCGTGTCTTGCTTCAGATTTTTTCCCACTTGGCTGATTGTCATCGGGTTTTTTCACTAATACTGGAGTAATAGTAGCAGCGGCGGGAGTAGGTGTAGTTTCTGTCACTGGTTCCTCAGTAGGTTCAACTTTTGGCACAGTCTCTGTCTCAATTATGGGCTCTGGTATTGACTCGTTTTCTGCATTCTCCTCCTTTTTCACAATTGCGGTTTCCACAATCATTTCAATTTCCTCGCTAATCACACAAGTAAAATATATTTTCATTTTAATCAATTCTTATTAATTCCAAAAAAAATATTTCTTATTCCAGTTTTTTTTTTTGTTTTTTGTTTTTCAATTTATTAAAGTTCCCAACTTTTTCTCATCTTTTCGGTATAATCATTTCATTTTACCGTTATCCTTATTTCACAATGATGAACATGGACGTAATATCAATGATCTTTTTACAAACGTGTAATTATCAAAGAAATTGATATACGAACAAGATACAGAGAGTCATAAGACACGATGAAAATAGAAAAAATAACAAATATTTCTACAATGTAGAATATTCAATTTCAGTAAAATGAAGAACCAATTTGAGAATCCATGAAGAATTAATGATTATGAAATTGTAAATTCATCATAAATATAAATATATATAAATATATATATGTATATGTATGTATTGAAAATATTTATGTTCGAGGGTAGAATTAAATTTATTCAAAATTTGCAGTATACCAGAAGAATATTGTACTGCAATGTCCTGACGAATGGATGAATATATAAAATACTCTGAGAATATACAAAATAAATAAAAATATTTTACAGAAATTGTTTTTTCTTGTATTGTGAAAATTTTTTTTTACTCTCATTTTGTTTATTTAATAATAATAATAATAATTTTGTATTTAGGGATGGGCGAGTAGTAATTGAATATTAAATATGAAAATGTATGTGTTTAATTTTCGCCAGTTTAAAAACATACAGCGAAAGCTTACCTTTTCGCATCTGGCTGAGTATCTGCTTTCTCATTATCTGAGGTCTTAACATCCTGCGGTTCCTTTTTGATCGTCTGATTTTGTTTAGAGGCAGGATTTGGTTTAGAAGTTTTATCGTTGCGATGCTGATTTTGGTTTCCATTGATACGTTGATTGCCGATCTGGGGCTGCGCACGAGATTGTTGTGCGGGTGGGCCACGTCGGCCGGCAACGGCGTCTCGGGCACGATTGCCCATCTATTCAAGTGGTCAAAATTTTTTGGGTCAAAGATGACCAAAAAATATCAGCCAAACAAGCCATCAGAATAAATTGTCTGATAATAAATCATTTTGATTTGATATTCGACATTTAATGTCGATATCGAAGTAAAATTGAATGAATATTAAATATTTCTCATTGTGTCTCTCATAATTGGGAATTAATACGCCAATGAAAATATCATTGGTCTACATTCTCCCAATAGAGAAAGAAAGAAAGAGAAAAATAGAGGATGAGAGAGACAGAAAGTGAGAGTGAGAAAGAGAAAAAAAGAGAAAGAAGGAAAATTGACTGAATATTTATATCTTTGATTAATATAATATTTTATAGCAGATGTAAAATAATTGGAATTGTTTCATTTCATTGAATTGAGATGAGTTATTCGTTTGATTTTTTCAACGAATTGATATTTATAAATAAATTTAAAAAAAAGGTCGCAACGATTTTTTTTTTCTTTTCTTTTTTTTGTTCTCAGATATTTAAAAAATTTTTGTTGAACTAAATGATGAAGTAAAAAAGAATTGGGGGTGTCTAACAAACAGACATTTAACAACTCATAGATCCTTTGGAACACCAAAAGAATTTGAATTCATGACCGTTGTTGTTGATGTTTGTTTTTGTTGGTGTTTGTGTTGATGTTGTATTGAACGCAATCAATAAATATATGTGTGAAGATAATAATATAATATGAACTTTCAAATGAAGAATTGATATAATACAGACTATAGAATAAAAACCATACACAGCCTTCGTGGGTGGGATCGTCGTTGATAAATTTATATCTGATTCGTTGATGATCCATCGTGTCTTTTATTTTCTTCTTTTTTTTTTTTTTTTTCCCCCTCAATTCCCATAACTTTCTCAGCATAATTTTTCAAGATGTTATCAAAATATTCATACCTTATTGTAGGGCTGTAGCCGTTGATTTTTCATATTTGGTCGCATTGATCTGTCATTGAAGCGGCCCGAAGGAAAATTTTGTTGACCACGAAAATTTGATCCTGGTCCGTTCATATTATTTCCCAAGCTCAAGAGAGATGGAACCTTCTCATAGTCAAATAAAAAAAATAAAAAATAAAGTAAATAATTGCAATCAATTGAATTAGTGTAAATTTTTCACTCAATACATTTATAAAGGAAGAGAAATATTTACCTGGGGCTGTGTATCCTGTTGGGTTCTTAAAAGATTACTAAGAAGATTGCTCGCAATAACTAGTTGTGCTTGGGGTGAATTTAATGATAAATTATTACTTGGCGTCGGTAAAATTCCACGTCCTGGCATTATTCCACTCTCCCAAGGATTCATACCACGACTTCCACCGCCACCGCCACCGCCACCAATACCTCCAATACCTCCAACACCACCCATTCCAACACCTCCTGGTACAATATTACCATTACCACCACCACCACCGCCTCCGCCTCCGCCTCCGCCGTTATTTCGATTAAAATTCCGATTGCCAAAAGTGTTTCTCTTTGCACCGCGATTGAACGACATTTTCAACTGTAAAATAAACATCGAATAAATATAAATAAAATTCTACTATTCTTAACAAGGGTAAAAAGTTGATTAAAAAAAAAAAAGCACATCGAAATATTAAATTCTAATCTTGATGAAAATTCAGAGATGCCGGTTTGAAATGTAATTCCAACATGCGTAATTTTCTCAAGAATGCATAAAGAAAATTAAATATATAATTTACACACAATATAATCATGTTATACAAGTAAAATAAACAATACAAACTGTGAAAATAGTATTCGAATAAATATTTATACCTTTACAAACAATGAGATCAGTAAGAGCGTCACTTCCAAAGTGTAAAAAGGAAAGTATGCAATAGTTCAATAGAGAGAAAGTAGGGGAATGAAGATCAAAATGGCTGCCAAAATTGAGTGCAGAAACGCGCCATGCAGCGGCAAACGATAAAACATTAAATTATATTATAAAAATAGAGTTTAGCAGTGGCGCTACGTGCAATCTTACTCTTCTAATATAATAAATATACTCGGACATTCAATGTTCATACACGATGTTCATTGGTCACACATATCTAAAAAGAACGTATAAATCGAACCAATTGAACGATAATCATTTCACTTCATGGTATTGACGTTAATTTAGCCATTCTCTCGCGTTTCTTCAGTGGTGTTACTACATTTGTAAGCATTCCGTATTGTATATTGTATTATTATTATTGTTATTATTATTATTATTATTAATATTATTAGTATTAATAATAATTGAAATGAAAAAGCTATTTAATTTTTTTTTTCTTCATGTGAGCAACGAATATTAAAATGTACGCGTTCAAGTAATACTTGTTTCAAAATGGCAGTGTGTTAATTCTTTTTTTTCCATGTAAAAAAAAAAACAAAAAAAAAATGTGTACATTCAAATATCAAAATATAATTATTATATTATTTTGTTGTTTGTGTGGACCTAATTATGAATTGATTCATAGAAGAAAAAGCATGTCAATGTGAATAAGGGCAAATGGCAAAATTAATTCGTACTGGTGAAAGGAAAACAAATGTGAAATCAACGACGGTAAATTAATAAAATTGACTAAACTCACGGGCCATATATAATACAGTGTCCTTTATATAAACTCTTTTATGTTCTTAACAGCTGACTTCTGTCATACATATCTTCATGTTTTCGTTTAAGATCGTGGAAATATCAAACAAAGTGATTTTTCCATTTTAAATATTTTTGTTGTTACAATCACGTGGTTCAAATCTTTTGTTCATAAGTATGTTGTTTAATTTATTTGTTACATTATTGCATTATGTATATTAATTATACAATGATTAGATGTTGTTTTACAGTTTTACTCATTTTTAATTTTATCAAATCATCGTTATCGTCATTGTCATTATCTTCTTTTATAACATTATGATAAATTATTTTTATTTAATCTCCAACACTTTCTTTTTATTCCATAAATTATTAAATATTATTTACACTATTATAAATTTGAAAGATGAAAAAAGTAGTTATCACGAGAAAAAAAGAAGAAAAAATTTACTTAATCACATTAATCGACATATTTATTAACAACAGTTAAATTAAAATAATAATTTGTGTTGAGAAAGAAGAAAAAAAAAAAAACAAACAAACAAAAATAAAAAGCAAATAAAATTCTTTTCTTTTTCAAATTATAAAATGAAAACGAGGTTAAGTTTCATTGCCGTTTGACGTGTGATTATACATGAGAAAGTAGCGCGGTATAATGAACAATGCGACAGAATTATACATCTACACGAGTGACTAGGACTTGGCTATTGGTCATGACTTTCTAATATATCAACGCTATTGGTCAGTTACCACGACGACATCCTGTCCCATTGCATTTATATACCGTGATAGTAGCCATTAGTGATTGAGCTAACGGATATCAGTTTAGGCACACATCCACCAAGAAACCCAAGTGAATTATTTGTATAATCAAGTATATACGGGTATTGTGTTATTCATCAATATTATCAAAGTGTTTGATTCTGTGATGTGGATAACCATTTAATATTTATCTAGCAACCTAATATTTTTAATAAGTGTTTGCACGTAATTATTGTTAAAATTAATCTTTGTGACGTCACGATATTGAGGCAGACTTTCATGGCATCTCAAGTGTCGCGACTGATCTTTGTTGTCTTCGTTTTCATTTCTCAAACTTTGAACCTGGCAATTGTCATTTGATTGAAAAGAGAAAAAAATTATATATATATATTTACTTATTCTGATAATAATTTTAAATTGTAGTGTGGGAATTTTTGATATTTTTTTCATTTATTTGAATTTTCATGAGAAAAAAAAAATTGAAATCAAATCATAAATTTATGTAGGAAAAAATAGAAGGCATTTTCATTGTTTTTGTTATAAGGTGTTATTTTTTTTTTTTGTGTATTTCTTTTTGAATACGTTGTATTTACAGTTAATGAGAGATATGTATATGTGTATTTGAAATTTCTAATTTAGATAAGACTAATTAATGTTTTAATTGTTATAAATGAAAAATATTGGAGACAAATTTTTTAAACAAGAGCTTTTTGTTACTTCAATGATGAATCAGTGATATATATGTGCTGACACACTGTTATGAATTATTTGTTTGTGTCGCAGAATTTTAACGAGACAACAGAACGTGATATCAAAGTGGAGTGTGTCTTTAATAGAGGAAAGTACACCTGAGTTTGATCAAATTTTTTTATATTTTTTTTCTTTTTTTTTTTTTTTTTTTTTTTTCTTTCTTGACAAAGACTTTGCAAACAATCATGGACTCCGAGGAAGAAACTCTGTATGATGAAGTTGATTCTGGAAATGAATCGAGCGGTGACGATATTGATTTTGCTATGGAAATCGAAGCTGGCAATCCTCGTGAACGAACAAATGATGCTGATGATTACCCTTTTGAAGTTTTAACGACTGAAGAAATTGTTCAACACATGGTTGATTCAATAAAAGAAGTCAATACTGTTGTAGAAGTATGAAAAACAAATTATTTTTCTTATTATGTTATAAATAGATTTTTATAATATATACATATTTTTTTGTTTTTTATTTTAGATACCAGCAACAACGACGCGAATATTATTAAATCATTTTAAATGGGATAAAGAAAAATTAATGGAGCGATTTTACGATGGTGATCAAGAAAAATTATTTGCTGAAGCACGAGTTATTAATCCATTTCGCAAAGGCCCATTGATTATGCGCTCACAATCTGCCCAAAGTTCATTGGTAATATTTTTAAATAAAAAATAGTTTTGATATAAAATTAATATTTTTTCATGATTTTCAATAAATAATGCGTGTAAATATATTTAATTTATGACAATATATATATATATATATATAATATTCATTTTATTTTATGCATATCAGTCACGGAGAACATCAACAAATGGCACAGAAGAGTGTGGGATCTGTTTTGTTTCACTTCGATGTTCGGTAAATATCTATCTTTGTGATTTTATGAAAGGAAATAATGATAATAATAATAATAATAATAATAATAATAATAAATACCATTTTCGTTGTAAACATACTATTACTTTTTTTTATTTTTTATTATTGATTTCAGCTGATGACTGGCTTAGAATGTGGTCATCGATTTTGTACAACATGCTGGGGCGAATATTTAACTACAAAAATAATGGAGGAGGGTGTGGGGCAAACAATTGCGTGTGCAGCACATGCATGTGACATTCTTGTCGATGATGCGAGTGTAATGCGTTTAGTAAAAGACTCAAAAGTGAAACTAAAGTATCAACATCTCATTACCAATAGTTTTGTAGAGGTAAATTATTATCATGTAAAATAAAAATATTAATTTTAAAACTAATATTAAATAATAATATGAATTTTAGTGTAACAGATTATTGAAATGGTGTCCATCGCCCGACTGCAATAGCGCTATTAAAGTGCAGTATGTTGAGCCAAAATCCGTCACATGTAAATGTGGCCATACATTTTGCTTTTATTGTGGTGAAAATTGGCATGATCCCGTTAAATGTTGTTTACTACGTAAATGGATTAAAAAATGTGATGATGATTCTGAAACGTCTAACTGGATTGCGGCTAACACAAAAGAATGCCCAAAATGTAATGTTACAATTGAAAAGGATGGTGGTTGTAATCATATGATTTGTAAAAATCAAAATTGTAAAACGGAATTTTGTTGGGTTTGTCTTGGACCATGGGAACCACATGGTTCAAGTTGGTACAGTTGCAATCGTTATGACGAGGAAGAAGCAAAAGCAGCAAGAGATACACAACAAAAATCACGTTCGGCATTGCAGCGATATTTATTTTATTGCAATCGTTATATGAATCATTTGCAATCGTTGAAATTTGAAAGTAAATTATATGCGAGTGTTAAAGAAAAAATGGAAGAAATGCAACAACACAATATGTCATGGATTGAAGTGAGTACCAATACACTAGTTGTATAATACTAAATATTTTCATTTAGTTATTTCAAGACTGAATTTTTTTATATTGATTTATTTTATTTTTATATATTTTAGGTTCAATTTTTGAAAAAAGCTGTTGATATATTGTGCTTGTGCAGACAAACCCTCACGTATACTTACGTATTTGCATATTATTTACAAAAAAATAATCAATCTGTGATTTTTGAGGATAATCAGAAAGATCTTGAGAGTGCTACGGAATTTTTATCTGAATATTTGGAGAGAAATATAACTAGCGAGAATCTCGCTGATATTAAACAAAAAGTTCAAGACAAGTACAGGCAAGTTTAATTGTGATTTATTTTTATTTCACATCCAAATTTCATATAAAATATTTTATTTATATATTAATTTTTTATCAATGCAGATATTGTGACAGCCGACGAAAAGTGTTATTGGAACATGTTCATGAGGGATATGAAAAAGAGTGGTGGGATTACATGGAATAAAAATACCGGTTGATGTATTCATCATATTTGGAGGTGCAATGCCAATCCCTTCTTTATTTTCGTGACCGCCCCCCATCTGTGATAACCTTGAAAAAAGAAAAATAAAACAAAAACGAAATAATGAGGGTCACCGAAGTGGTTTTTTCCAATAAAGTATCTCCAATTTGAAAAAAAAAAAAAAAAAAAAACGATAATAAATCGAAAAATTTTAATTAAAAATAGTTCGCAAGACGTAACTCATGATATTAATAAAATTTTGAAAACTCGAAAAAATTTAACAACTTAATGCTATTGAGAGCCAACAGTAAATTATAGAATGAAAAATAAATATTTAATTATTATTATTATTATTATTATTATTATTTTGTTTTTTGTGTACAATTATATAATATGATTGTATCTCAAATCAATTTATACAAAACTAAACATAAAAAGAACAAAATATAGTTATTGGTAAATTGTGAACGATAGAGAAGCCAAACAAGAAGAAAATTAATTATTATATTAAATAATATACGTGAATTTTTTAATTAAAAAATTATTGGTCATATCTTCTTTTTTTTTGTTTTCATTTTATTTATTCAGTATGTTCTTTTGGCTCAATATTATATACCGTTTGGAGATTTTCGATTTGGCGAACTGAATGTAAATTATATCTACATTTTTACAGTATAATACACAGAATTCATGAAGACGTTGCGGAACGAATACGTGGTGAAGAGGAACGTACTCCTTTTCAAACGTAATAGACCATAATTCACCGTTAAATATAGAAAACGTTATTTGTTTTTTTTTTATCATAGTTGTCGATTAAGAAAAATTCAATTTTTTTTTTATTTTTATTTTTTGTTTGTCGTTGAATGTACAGTGAGATCTCATATGTACGATTTTTCATCCCTCAATATTGCTAATATAATTTTTTTGTGTCGTTTAAAAAATATTCATTTCATTCATAATATCCCGTATAATATTTATTCATGCTCTCTTATATAATTTGTTTATTTTGTTTCTTTATGAATTCGCAATAATACCAAATTATTACTGCCAATATTTAAAATAATCCAAAATACTAATTAAAAATATCGCAGTATTTAATCTAATTTTTTACCCTTTCCGAATTATACATAAAAATTGTATTAGAATAAATTTTTTGTTCTCCCATTATGACAACTATCAAGTATATATATATACAAATTATTCATTGTAAAAGTTTTTTATTAAAATTTTTCTTCACATGATCATTTAAGTGCCCATATACACACGTAGTATGAAATAATAATGACGAATTATCCAAGATAATATTCATATTATATGTATATTCATTAAGTTTGGTATTTAAAATTTTATTATCAGTTCGATTGTCCACGAAATTTTATTTTCTGCACTTAGTAAATATTTGTTCAACAATTGGACATTAATACAGTTTCTCTCATCTACGGATAAAAGAGAAATCCTAATAATAAAAACAAAAAAATTATATTAAAAGTATCATCTCTTCGTCATAATATTATAGTGTCAATGTCTACTTTCAATTGTGAAATAATCAGCAAACCAACCATCTAATGTGCTCGACAGTAATATAATGCGAATGAGATTTTGATTGTACAGTTATATAATTATAATTATACATATGTCGTATTAAAATTTAAAAAAAAAATATATATATATATATATACAAATATAAATATAAAAAATTAATATAATAGACAAAATGTTCAATAGTAAAATGAGGATGCATCAATGTCATTAGTAAAATTAATCTTAATATGTGAACTGTTTTAATTTACATTATAATATACACCAATAAGATGATAAAAATACTGTATCGTTAATTTATATTTCGTACATATTTACAATGATAAAATAAGTCATTATCGTGTTGCCACGTCCAATATTTCAATTTTATTTGATCATTAATTTTCCCTTTACACATTTTAATAATTAAATCTACAAACGTAGATTTTAATCATTATTTTATATTCATGTTTTATTATTATTATTCTTTTTTTATTTTTGTGGTTGGGAAATTTGTAAATATTTTTACATAAAGTGTATTGAAGTTACACATATAAATATAAATTAATGGCTACCATAAAAAATTTAGCTTGAGCAATGTACATTTCTAATTGGTACGAGATGAAATTTTACGTTGATTGATATTTACAATTTCTTGTGTATTATTATTATTATTATTATTATTATTATTATTATGGCAACCTCTGTCCAACATTAATGGGAAAAATATATTCGTTCGAAAAAAAAAGAAAAAAAAATACGGTGATGATTATTAAACTAATATAAGTACACTTAATAAAAAAAAAACAAAAAATAGGAATAATACCACATTGTTTTCACTACTTCCTATGGGAAAAAAAAAAAGAAGCTTGTAAAATATCCATCAAGTGACTCACATTTGATTGATGTTTTTATTCGAATTTTTAATGTAGATATTTAAGAATTAGTAAGGAAAAAAACAAAGAATCTAAAATAAATAAATAATATATGATAGAATGGAGAAAAACAAACCAAATAATTAATTGAAATAAAAATATTAATATCATTTATAATTGATATTTAATATTACGCGGTGTAGAAGAGGTAATTGAATATGTACAAGACAAAATATTATGCATGTATTGATAAAATCATTTTGTTTATTATCATCAGATTTTTATACAAAAATTTTAACCAATTTACATATAAAAGCCGTGAAAAATATATTGCATGATTGGATTCTATGGTATAAAATTATTGCGATATTTGTTATAAAATTCAATGTATAAAAAAAAAAAAAAATTACAAGACAATGTTAAATTGTCGATTGTATATTATTTTTATTTCTTTTATAATTTTTTGTTTATCTTCACTATTTATTTTTTCACGTGTTTTATTTTCTTTCGTACAAAATTTATTAATTCATATATTTTCTACCTAAAATAAATTATAAAATAAATACAAATAGTTTGCGTCTACCTAAATTCAATATAATTTTGAGATTCTCATTTGGCGTGAGCAATAATATAAAAAATTGATTTTGAGTATTATTTGTTTATAAATTATTAATTAATTTATAAAAAGTAACTACATCTATCTAAGCGTGATATAAGGTAATTTTTTTCCTCTTTATCTATTCATCTATGATATTTAAATTAATTTGTCAAAATTGAAAAGAAAAAAAAAAAAATTTCTTCCGAATTTCATTTTCTCGTCGAATTTTCATATATAAAAAATTATCATTTGTTCTTGTAATATTTCATTTTGTTTTTTTTTTTTGTTTTTTTAGTTATACGATCACAGGATAAATATAAGTACGCGATGATTCATTTCAATTTGTGAAATAATATTTTGAAAATTCTTACATCCACTTACACACATTCATTAACATTTACTCGAGCATTCATTAAACACGAATGCATACGAACATTCATACATTTCCATACAAAAGACTTAAGATGTCACAGTTAAAATTGTTGCGACCAGACTAAGTGTTGCACCAGTCATTAAAAGACTTCTCCATACTGCTCCGCTTACTTCTTCAGCAATCGGATACTCTATACACAATTGTTCCTATAAAACAAAATAAATAAATAAATAAATGTGAATCATCAATTTAAATAAATGAAGTAAAATTATATATGTAATAATAAAGTTTAGCTTACCCAACCGCCATAGCCTTTAATAAAATGTGCTATCTCTTCTCCAATATATCGTGAAACATAAAGTGGTAATTTCTTTTTCAAAGCATGCATTCTTCCATCTCTCGCCCACAATGCCAATCTTCCCATAAATGCATATAGACAAACAATTTTTGCCCATGTTATACCACCATGAAGAAATAATTCATCAGCAACACCAGTGAAAGCTTCATATGCAGTATCAGGCACTACATTCAAACGATTGACCATACTGGTGAATAATATGCTATGTTTATTAAGCATCTGGTACACATTGTGACGCATGCTGCGTGATATTGAATCTCTTGATATTAAATACATGTCCTCTTTTAACAAATATCTAATAACATCATTTGCAAGACATTCAGCTGTTAATTCAACTGAATCATCGCATATTGAATATCTTGAAGGTGGCGCAAGTTGTGGAAATAAATTCTGCAAACGTATCTGTAAAAATTCAATTAAACATATTGTTAACTCAATTAATATTACATAATATTCATTGTAATTACATAAAATACACTTTAATTAAATATTTTATTTAAATTTAATACTCTACAATATTGTAACTTCAAATTTAAATATAAAAAAATCGTCTTAATTTCTCCATTACCACTATTAAAAATAAAAAAAAAATAAAAAAATAAAAAAATTAAAAATTACTAAAAAAATTATCAATGATTACCTGACAAATCTCGATGAAAGACATACCGCCGTTGGCAGCGCTTACACCATAGCGGCAAACACCGTCGGTGATCTCGCTTGCTTGGTCGCTCAGTGAATTCCTGTTACCGGGGGGATCGCATTCCAGAATGCCGCCCACTCTGGAATGCGGTTCCCCTCGCGCTGACGCGCCTTGCGTCTCCCCCTCTCCAATCTCATTGTTCGTTACACTGTCACCGGCCATCTTTCGTATAATCGAAATAATCAATTCTTTTTATTATACTCTTTATAATTATAAAAAAAAATTTATTATGTATTATTAATTCATTCACTATTGAACAATATGAAACAGTCAAGTATTATAAAATTTTCGTCTTTTTTTTTTTTTTCTTATTTTTAGGGGTTAAACGCACACGCACGCGGAACACAAAACGTAAATGTAATCACAAGAGGCCACACCACCTAAATAATAATAATAATAATAATAATAATAGTAACAATCAATAAATAAATAAATAAATTTTCCCACACCCCTAGCTACACTTCAACACAATTTTTTTTTTTTTGTTTTTTTCTCCGTTTACCCGAAATTATTATTATAGAATATTTTATTTTACAAATTCACGTCACGATATATTTCTCGTTCAATATATAATTTTACTTTGTCCTTTTCACATCAGCAGCCACGACAGCATCCCGGCGAAAACCGCGCCGTTTCGCCCGCTCACGAGGAATATGCCAATGCAAAAAAAAAAAAAAGAAAAAAAAAATAAATAATGGGAGGAAAAAAAAAAAAACCAAAATAATATTACTCACCGCTCTCTACTTTCCCGCGGCCATTTCCGAAGCGGCAATCCCCACTACGAGTGTGTTTCCCACCGTCCCCGACAGTCCTCTTTCCACAATGGCGCTGCCACCACCACCAATACCGCCATCAGTATTACCATAACCTCCTCTCCCCACAAACGTAGACACTCACCAGTTCACTCTATGGATCATTCAGGTTTCATCCCCACTCTTTTTCTCCTGTCTTATAGGTTATGTACCAATACAAGTCCAAGCCGATGGCAACAAGAAACGCACGTGTGTGTATGTGTGTGTAGTTGAACTGTATCCACACAAACAAACACGTGACTATTCCCACCACTAGCAACTGTCAGAATAACCACGAGACACTTTTTATTGTCTGCTGTGTGTATTATCTTATGCATGTATTGAACATAACGATCTCTTGGCGCTACCTCTTGCCCTGTGTACATTTATATATACGCAAATAAACAACGTGAATTTTTTTCAAGTTAAAAATGATAAAGCTCGCGTACGCTTGAAATCACGGTGAGTTTTGCGATGAATTCAAAGACGAGTTTCATTCAAGGAGCGTGTCCAATCCCACTATGAATACCCCACTATACTTCTCATCTTCTCATCTACATTCTCTTGTATCGAGACTAACACACACACACACACACACACGCACCCACACATACGTGTGTATATAAGCGTTGTTGTCTTTTTTAAATTGTGTATGTATAACGTGTGTACATAAATGTACATTCATGATTTATTTTCCGGTTGATTATAATCCCGCCAATAACTATATGAAGCAAACGCTGTTATAAATACCAAGCCAATGAGCTACAAGTTACGAATAATATATATATCCACAGGAAATGTATTATAAATTTTTTAATATATATCCATTCAATTATTTTATATTACCTATCATTTTTTGCCTTGATTTAAATTACATAGCGGTAAATTTAAAAAAAGAATCTCGTACCAAAATTGGAATTTTGGTAAGAGAAAAATGATATTATTATTTATTTATTTTTTTTTTTCTATGCGTTTAGGTGTTATGTATATTTGTACAAGCAGACACTGAATAGTCTTTCCGGGAATTTCTTTAAGCTGACGCACTGAATCACGTTTGAATGAATCATACACATAGTGGGGCTCCGCGGGCAAGACGCCGGACGTGCAAAGTGAAAGTCGCACAAGCCAATCGCTGTTGAGAACACTGATAGGACAGTGAGGGTCGCCATTCGTTGTATATATACAATCACTATATATATATATGTGTATGTGTGTACTCAATGAGCGGTCAGTGACATCCAACTTCTTAGGACATAGTCTATCTCATTTCAATATCACATATCTACAAATTGTTACTTCATATATAGATAAATTCATTAATCTAATAAGAATCGTGGGAAAAAAAAGAATGATGATAAGAATGTATTACTATTATTTTACATTTAACAGGTACAAAGTTTATTTTCATATCATTTATTACATCAATTATTATATAATTATCCTTTTATTGTATAATAAAGATGCAAAAAAAAAAGATTTTATTTCATTTTTTATATTTAGATCATAAGAAATATGCTGTATTGAAGTACTGCAATGTTTATAATCGAAACATAACCTCAAATTATATTCCAGGATTTATTCAACGTTGGAATTATTCTACGTATATGATAGTGATTACAATCTCTCTATAGGGGTTATGTGATATAGCCAAAGTGCACAACATGCAAACGAAGATTGCAAAGTAATATTGAATACCATATTTCTTAGAAAGGAATTTATGTGCGACGAACATAAGCTTATGTAGTGTACAATGTATCTTGGCTTACCCGCGTACGCACACCAAGCCAATGTTGGTTGAGTGTGTGAGATAAAACCATTGCTGTTGCACAGGCTATACCATTTGCTTTTTTACTTCGCTCTCTCTCTCTTTTTCACCGCGAACAACCTTCAAAGGCCGCAGCAGCAGCCAATGCTTCGATGAATGAAGTAAGAAAGTCGCGCGTTCACCGTCAACCGGATGTATTTCACTAAGCGCATTCAAGAATTATTATTATTACTATATACATATATTTGCAAAGAAAATAAAAGTATATAATATGTATTTATATTCACAATACAACTCAAACAAAAAAATTTTATTTTCTAACAAATAATATTTGAGTAATTTTTTATCAATTACATAAATTTTATGTCATGTTAATTTGAAATCTGAAAAAAAAAAAACAAAAAAAATATCAATCATTATATCTATGTATATATATATTTATATTTTTATGTGTAATGAATTAGTAATTATACCGTGTATAATATAATAGCCTAACGGCATTTACTTTTTTTATTTTTTTCTTCCATTTGTAATAATTGTATTGGTGTACTTGTGTATGAGTGTATTTCATTCATTCAGTTCCACGTGCACGCGGTACCACCACACGACAATCTCTTCAACGTGCGGCTTTTAAATAGTAAAAAAGAAAAAGAATAATGGTAGTAAAAGGTTTTATAACTGTCTTACTGCGCTTTGAATGGTGAACGAACTCACACACATATATATATATTTGAAAAAAAAAAAAAAAAAAAAGATGAATGAAGAGAGAGAGAAAAAGGAAGAAAGAAAGAAAGAAAAGTCATTTCAATACAATAAATACATATGTAATCATTAATTATTTTTTTCCATATTAAAATGTCCTTGTATTGATATAAAATTAATATATGTTAATTGATATATAATAATAAGTTTGAGATTAATATAAACTCTGTGTGTGTGTGTGTGTATATATATATATATATATATATATATATGAAATGATAATAGATTAGCGCCTTTTTATTCACACATGAAAATGTTGGATTTTTGCGCAATGCGTATACACATATACGCAATTATTAGAGTGGCGAGTACCGGACATGAACAAATTGACGATATGATTCACGTGTAAATGACATATAATTGGGTCATTATCCCACTGTTAGTCGTTGATATACTACAAAATGCACAAGTGAACGATATGATGATATAAAGAATAACATGAGAGTCGTCGTCGCCCTTTAAAATTTTATTGCATCACGTTTGTACAGTCAATTCTATTTTTTTTTTTTTTTTTCAATTTTTTTATTTCCATTTATTTATTTTTATATATCTAATCATTTGTGATAAAAATTAATTGCCAATTTCTCTTTTATTGTAGTTTTAAATAAATACCAGCATTTATCGTGAATCATAAGTGATGTAATAAAATTGCAGTCTCTTACTTTCGTCTCGTTTATTGCTGTTGTTACTCTTCATTCATTTATTTATTTATTTATTTATTTATTTATTTATTTGTTTTTGTTTATGTAAGGAAATGAAAAGAGATAAGGTACCGTGGGAATTATCGTTATTCTGTTTAAATGTCGATCAGTATTTCATGGCGACTCTTATTACCGACTCAGTGTAACTTTTCTTCTACTCTGTCCATTTATACATGTGATACGCTATAGCGATGGTAATAGAATGATTGCCGCTGACCGCCAGTGACTAAAGTGGATAAAATCTTTTATAGTAATAATTTAACTACGTTGAAAGAGTATACACACATACACACACACACACACACACAGTTTTGCAGTTTGGATATATAATACATACACTCAATATTTTATTTATTATATATTTTGTAGTATACATACGTTTTTGTTTTTTTTTTCTTTTTTCAACTTAAATTCTTGAATATCAGCAGAAAAAATGAATGAATATAATAAATAAATATAAATATAAATATGAATATAAATAAATAAATGTAATTTTTTATAAGATTGTCTGTTTTTTTTTTAAATAAATTATATTAAATAATATATTTGATCAATATATATTATTATAAGTAATTATTTGATACATGAATATATTATTGGACAATGAGATTTAGTTAATAGTTGCGTGAGTTTATTTTATTATCAATGAGTCGTGAGTGGTAGCACACACGTATACGTGCGCAGCAATAATCGGTACGAAGGCTGACCCTGCTCAGTTATATTATAATTCCATCTATTTACGTGTTATTACACATAAACTGATTATACATAAGATCTAAAAGAAGAAGAAGAGAAGAAAAGAAAAATTATTGATATACACAATAACGATTGATCGTAATTGTCAATGTGAATATAAAGATGTAGATAAAATTTGTAATAAAAAAAAAAAAATTTACATATCAATCTAAACGAATAGTAATTTATTTATTATTATTTATTCACTTATTTACTCTTCATTACACACGAATACTGATCAAGTGTTAACGATAATTTTTTTTTTTTTTTATCTCTTCGCTTTTTTCTAAAGGAATATATTGACATTTTATTATAATTAATGATGACAGACTCGAATTCAATTCCAATTGTCTTTTGTGATATAATTTTTATGATATAATATAAAAAATATATATATATATATATATCAAATTCTATTATTATGCGTGATATAAATTGCAAATGTAATGTAATTTTATTAATCATTTGTCTATAAATAAATGAATTTCAATTTGTCACTTGTTATCATGATCATAAACATATCATAATTATCCATATAATACGTGGTTTTATTCATGATAAAATAGAATAATAGTGAAATAAGAAAAAAAAAAAAAATTACCCATATAATAAATGACCTATAATAATAAAAAATAATGAATTAATTAATTGAATAAAAAAATTGAAATAAACCAAATGGTAAAAATAGACTAAGGACAAAAATGAAAGAAAAAAAAAATAATAATAATAATAAAACATTAATAATAAAATTATCGTA
Organism: Dinocampus coccinellae; assembly: GCA_963920625.1. NCBI lineage: Eukaryota > Metazoa > Arthropoda > Insecta > Hymenoptera > Braconidae > Dinocampus > Dinocampus coccinellae. The sequence continues at coordinate 8,489,068 of OY987185.1, read as the reverse complement.
TTACGGAGATGTCCATTGGTGAAGAAAAAAAAAAAAAATACAATAATAATAAATATGTATTATATTCTGGTGTAGATGTGCGTACTGTACTCGATTTGGGGGGCTCAATGGCAGAGACTTCTTTGAGGTAATGCTCGCGGTGCTTCGCCATCAGATTGACAGACGTACTCGCCGTGAACTGACCCCTTCTTAAATTCATTAAATTCATACACGAGAATTTCAAATCGAACACGCAATAAACATTTATTAATCGCTCTAAATTTTACAAGAAAAAAAAAAAAATAATAATATTAATTTTAAAAAATAAAATATTTCCGTGTGTGAATGTGTGTACAGTGTGAGTAGCGTGTATTTGTGTGTGTGTTTTATTTTTAAATTGTGAGTAAATTTTTTTCTTCTTGCTCTACATCATCACTTCAAGGATTCGACTATTATGAATAGGTGAGTTTGATTATTTTTTTTTTTTAAATCAAATTATATAATATGTATTTATACATACGTAATAATTATTGTAGTACAATAATTGATGAAATATCAAAAGATAATGATATAAATATAAATATTATATATTTTTATTGGATATAAATTAAGTTTGTGATTTTTTGAAGTTTATTGTGTGAGTGTATCGACCCCGGAAAATTATAATTTGACGTCTTTATCAACCGGAAATTCATGATTTGGGGTTGTTCATTAATAATTACAGTTGACAATAGCTTCGAGCATCACTTCATTCACTTTCATTATCAATAATATTACATTATTTCAATTATAATACTTGCTTAGTACTAAACTCAAAGAACTAACGATAAGATATAAAGAAATAATTCATTAAATTATACGTATTAATGATTAATTAAATTGATCATATATGATGTGAATACGTGTATAGTGATAAATTGATGATAATTATCTTGGATATTCATCCATTCAATGAATGATAATTTGTAAAAATAAAAAATAATAATGAAGTGACATATGAAATCTCATCTGTCACAGTAGTTTACTATCAATAAATAAGTGAAGTTTAATTGAAGTCTGTGTATTGTCATTATCTGTGTATACAGTTATTATTCATTTCATGAAGTTTTGTAAATAAAACACGTGGAAAATTACTATTAATTCATTAAATATATATAAAATATAATATAATATTGTTTTGAAACATTCTTACAAATGTATATAAATACAATATATTTATTTAGATGTCGCATAGTAATGTATTTGTAATTTAACGCAATAAATAATGAATGGAAATATCTCGTAGAAAATTACTATTGTGTTTTGATTAACGTTAATATTAAATTTCAATAAATAAACTGTACAATTCCAATGACCATGTGTCTCTTTATCTTAAGGTGCTATATGAAACGACATATAAGACGTAATTGACAAAAAAAAAAAAAAGAAAAAAAATACATTAAGCAACTTTATAGTAGGTATTATTTCAATCAATGTGATAAGCCACGTGTTAACAGGAAGTCAACATGCGTCACGCAAGCAATTTCGCATAGAGAATAGTTAGAATTTAGTAATGCCTTTTTGACATTGAAATAAATAAGGAAATAATTTATATTATCATCTTGCCAATTGGAATTATTCACTAAAAATATTTTGAAATTTAATAAATGTATATTTGATTTTGGTTTGTTTTATAATATTACAATCTAAATATTAATATAAATTTTAAACAAATTAAATTTCCCAATTATTCCCTTAGAAAGTAGTTCAGGTGTATGAAATAAAATTAATATTGTATAATGAAGTATAAAAAATTGACATCACAATTTACAGTAGTGAGTTCATAAGATTTATAAACAGAATATTTGAGCATTACTGTAATGATTTATTGCATTTGTGATTCACAGAGAGACACGTTTTCTGTTTCTAATTATTTCAAAAATAAATATATATACTATATTTCTTGAATTTTTCTTTTTTTTTTTCTTTTCTCAGATTAAATTAAAAAGGTAGTATTTAACTAATATCATTCTAATCATAATCGACATTGAAAACGTATCAATATTAAATAAAATAGAATACACTACTTATACCTATATCAATTTAGATCATTATTGTCAATTAAATAAACTATTCTATTTTTTTCATCTTGTTATTCTTTTCATATTTAATAATATTGATAATTATCGACAGTGTATATTTTCAATGGTGTAAATATATATATATATATATATATTTCTCTGTTAACATAAAATTTCGATTTTTGAAATAAAATCAAGGATTTCTATGAAATTAAATTATTAAATAATTTAGTCTACCAAGACATTTATATTCTACATCAAGATTTTTTCCAACCCCTGTCAATTGTATTTAATCTCTACTGAAACTGTAAACCTAATACCAGTGAGTCATAGAATTTTGTTTAATGTCACTTTGTAGTAACATACCCAGATTTTTGTTGGGTAGGTAAGGAATTGTCAATGATGATTGATTATTTTACAGCTAATTATACGCACTGACGTCAATTGGTAGAGTCATATCTTGTATGTCACTAAACATTTAAAAATACATAATCTGGTGCAATAGCCAAATTTTGTCATTCAAGTTGATATTTTACTGTAAATTGATGGGAAAAAAAATATTGAATTGAATTATCTTCTAAATTATCTCAATAAAATATCATTGTACATTACAATGTAGTTAACTTTGTAATCACATATGAATGAATATGATGAATAATCACACAGTGAACTTGTTCCCACGTTCATGTGTAATATTTGTATGAATATATATATAGGTAGATAAAATGTGCTCAAATGCATTCAAGTATCATGATGAGCCAATGTGTTAACGTATTATAAAGCTGTGATATACAAAAGCAACGTTCACTTTTCATGGTTAATTGGAGCAAACAAATGCGTCGATTAATTGGGGTCATCGCCTTGAGAGGTTTGGGAGAGCAACCACATTGGAATTTATATTGTATCAAACAACAAATCATTTCATTCAATTTGATAACAATTCAAGTGTAAATATAATAATGAAATGTAATATTTTACTATATGAATTTATCCTTTTTAATAATCATATCGTTTGATTTTATCATCAACAACTTCATTGACAATTTCTTAGATACATGTGTATGAAAAATATCTCCTGAAAATATAATTTAATGTTAATAAATATTACAAATAACAGTGTCTTTGTGAATTTTGCTAATTTACAAGTCACACTATTGCCGATATTATTTGTATTTATATTTGTTATTATATATATATACTTACAAATTAATTTTCAGCACTGCTAGATTGTATATCGGCATGCACATAATATGTACAACATTTCTTTCTTTCTTCTTCTTCTTCTTTCTTCATCAATGTATCAATCATCTGTAACGCGTACACATTTTAAACTTTTCTAGTCCATGACTCATACATGGGCTGTTGAACGCACTTATTCAAAGAAAAAACTTCAAAACATTTTGACAAAATGTATTTGAAATTATTCATCGATGGGGGAAAGAAGATAATTATTATCTGTAAAACAAATTCAAGGAAAAGAAGAAAAAAAAAAAAATTTTAAAATACAAAAGAATATGAGTGTATTATGAGGAATAAATTTATAAATAAATTTATTTAATTCAATATTACGATTAAAATATATTAATATAAATATTATTCTTCGTGAATCAATGAATATATTAAAAATAAAAATCTGAAAGATAAAAAAAAAAAAAATAAATAAAAACAATGAATAATTTTACTAATAATTTGTGTATATCAATTGTCAATTTTTAATCAACACTCACATATGTCATATTTTTTATTATTTTTTTTTTTCCGGCAAAATACAAGCACACGTTTAAATTCATATATCACACTTGATTATACAGATATTATCCATTTATTTTTCACATTGAATTATGTAATATTTCATATACACGACATATCAAAAGAAATTAAAAATATATTTATAAATATAAAATATCATAGACTGTACAATTATCAATGAAAAACATTTAAATAAATCAAATAAATCAAATAAATAATAATTACAAATGCTTTGTATTTTATAATAATGAATTTATAAATAATTATTTGATATACAAAATAAAAATGAAAAAAATAAAAATAAATAGAGATTTAATTTTCGTTTACATACAGATGATGTTGGCCATCAAAATGATATCACTGTACACACATATGTACACGACAATTGCCAAGAATGACGACGCACAGCAGAAAATATGGTCGATTTGATTTGTTACATTTCTCCTTCTCTCTTCCACCATCTTCTTTATCTTTTTCAACACATCTTCCTTCTGTTTAATCAGTTTGTCTACTAAAAACAATATGCGATTGGAAGAAAAATAAAAGAAGGTTGTAATTCTCTTCTTGTGTGTCGTCATGTTCCACAATGTGTATAGAATAGTATGAGAAAAGAGATGGGGTGGGGTAGACTTTTGGGCTCTTCCAATGATCGTGAAATAGAGTGGGGGACAAAATGCACGACACTTTGTATATAAGGTTTCAAACTTTGTTCTTATACTTTGGTTGTTCCCGTACGGGTGACTTTTTCAAGACTTGGCAAACACCACACAGTAAGTTCATTATTAATAAGTACATAAAAAAAAAAAAAACAAAAAAACAAAAAAACGAAAGAAAAAACACAATTTTTTTATTTTTTATTTAATCAGATTGTTACATACAGATAAAGTTAATTGTGTGTATACCAAAATATTTTTAGCTTTATTCGGTTAATAATTAACGTTTGCGAATGAGTGTCTTCCATAGTGAGGTTGGTTATTTCTTTTTTTTTGCCTCTCAAGACTTTGTGAGTGAAATTGTTTTTAGTAATAGATATATTTTTTTGAATGTACGTCGATATTATTTCTGTTATGGTGAGATGTTTTTAAAAATTGATTGGCATTTGTTTCGTTTATTTCATAAGTTTTCGTGTGAAAAATTACAATTATAAATTGAAAATTTTTTTATTAATTTTTATTGTAATAATTTAATTTTTATTTTTTTCATTTTTTTTATGTTATAAATATTCAATGTTTGATTTTAATTTATTACTATTGTAAAATTTTTATTTCAAAATTACGTATACATGATAAGACAAGTTGAAATTAAATGTGACATTTTGTTGACTTTAATACAGATGAATATTTGCATGAGTTTGTAGATAGTCAGAAATATCGTATTTAATTGACTTTATATACGCAGGTATTTTTTTGAATATCCGAGAGACAGACGTAGTGACAAAACTCCCAATGATAAGAACAAAAAAAAAGTAGATTCATCACTTCACTTTGATTATTTATATATATATATATATATATATTTTGTTTTATTTATATTCTCATTGTTCAGAATATTTACAATTATTAATTGCCGTTAAACATTAATCATATAATTCATTTCAAATAGAAAAAAAAATATATGTACATATAAACATGAAAATACAAATGAATCAGTGATGAAAAAAAATTGTTTTTTTTGCACCTTTTTTTTTCTTTTGGCATTTCGATAAATTTAAATAATGTAAATTGTAGCCTTGGATGTTTTCATGTACACTCCAATACACGTACATAATTTTTTTTTTTTTTTTTTTTTCTCCAGTTCTATTTCAACCACGTGGATTTTATTTTCATTTTTTTTTATTGTTTTTTTATTTCATATATTATTTTTTTTTTCTCGTGATGTTATTCAATGTATAATACATACAACACATTTCATGCAGTTTTTTTTTTATTATTTTTAATTGCCTTTGATGATATAGAATAAAAAAAAAATCCAATTAAATTTTAATAAATACAAATGTCACGTGTTACAATCACTTTTATAATTCAGGATAATTTTAAATAGAATATTTTTTTTTTTCATTTTTTTTTTTCCCCTCAATATTTGTATTTGAAAGAAAAATTTGTTGACAGAGCCAGAAAAAAAAATTATCAAGTGAGTTTCTTTTTTTTTTTTTTTTCTGTTCAAGTTTTTATTGAAGTAACAATGAGGTATATGAATTGCTATGATGAACCAGTTTTAACTGCTTTTTTCCCCATTTCTCTAAACACCCCATTAAATACGGTATTAGTTATATGACATTATAAGTATATTTAGATGGATTTATAATAGTGTAAAATCAAACATTAATACTATTTTATATATTTCAAAAAATATATAATGGAATAAAATTTGTGATATGATTTATATTTTAGAAATCTCGGAAATATCAAATGATATCAGGGTGTTATGATATTTACGTTCATATTTTATGTGATATATGTACAATATTTGAATTACAATGTACCGTATGTATGATAAGAAGGGGAATGTATATATATATATATATATGTTATACATTTGGTGCTTATGATTGTCATAACATGAATAATAACCGTGACTGTCAATTAATATTGTGCGATATACAATCGAAGGTCACTTTTTTCCATTCTTTTTTTTTTTTTTTTTCTTTAATATTCTTCTTTCCTACTCAGCAATAATTTATGTACAATTCTCGAGATACGATTCCACATTAAATGATATAATTATTATATAATTTATTGAAATTATTTATATATTTATATACATACAACATTCAACTGGATTGCATTAATAGTGTAGTAATTGATTAATGAAAAAAAAAAAAAAAAAAAAATACCGATTATAATCAAGTCATTTATTTCATAAATTAAATTAAATTATAAATATAAAAATTTTTATATTGACAATTGTCAAATATTATTATTTATTTTATTACATATCATTGAATTATCTTTAATATTTGTATTTTATTATAAAAATTTTCATTTTTTCTTTTCATTTTTTTATAATTACTTACAATGTATATTTTTTACTATCTCATTTGAATTTTTTGTATTCTACATAAATTATAGGTAGATAACACTTCTGTTATTATAATTGTTTTGACGTCTATTGCTAAATTAAAACTAAACAAGAAAAAAAAATTATTATTTTCATTTTTTTTTCTCATTAATTCGTGATAAAAGAATATCATTATTTCTCCATTTTTTTTTTTTTTTTTTCATTATTTTTCATTATTTTTCATTACTCTCCTTCCTCTCAATTTCTTCCTCATGGGACGGGTTAATTATTGTATTTATTTTAATAAATTATTTCCACTCATCTTGTACCAATCGACGACAATTGATACATTCGTACTTTTGATTGACAACGACACGAAATGTTAATTATATATATGATTATTGTCTAGTGGGTACACGCCACAACGATTTGCAATAACGTCCGGTTACAAGTATATACATACATGCATACATACATACATATATATATATTATATACATATATATATATGTATATATAATTTCATTGAGAGGTGGCAGGTACAGGTTTTTTGTTGCTTTGGCTCTTCAACACGAGTCATATTATCATCATACGTCTGTCTGTACGTGGGGAAAATTATAAATGTTTGAAAATATACGTGAAATTAAATGTCAATTAAGTTGTTTAGATAAAAGTGACACACGTGATAGTGCAAAAAAAAAAAAAAAAAAAACCAAAACAAAAAAAGTTGATTGAAAAGTGATGAGATTTTAATAAATATAACAACATGAATTTTAAAATATACTAACGCAAAATATAAAATGATAAAAAAAAATAAATAAAAAAAGAATGAATTATTAAAAATTAAATTTTATCACGAGTGTTTATAGTTAATGTTTTATATTTGTAATTTTTTAAGGTATGTAACTGTGATGTATTCATAAGAAGTTTAGTTAATTTTTTGTAGATATAAAATTATTATAGAATTGTCGAATAATCTTTAAAAAAAAAATCATAATGATGATGATGATGTCACAAGTGTGTAAAAACACTTAAATGAGCATACAAACACTAATTATATTCACACTTTTGTTCACTGATCTCCATTATTACGACTGTTACTATACACATATTATAAATAGATCAAGGTAGAATTATTGTTGATTCAATAATATTTATTAATAATATAGCAGTGTATTGAACTCTTAAGTATTTCGTGATATTATTTTTTTTTCCGTCTACTTATTAATTGATAGAAATAATATTTAATACAAATCAAGCATGTCCTTTATTATTTTATCATTACTATTCATTCTATTTCACTATTTGAATTTGTATTCATATCAATTATTGATGTATCATTATTTATTATTATTTCTCAGATTCGTTTACATTAGTATATTGTAAACAGGACACGAATTACTTCACATATATATATATATATATATATATATTTCTTACTTGTGTGTGCCAGATAGTCCACATGTAATGTGTTAAACTTAGCATGAATCTACTCATAGCCAACCTAATTGCTATGTCCTTGTGAATATCAACATTAATTACACAAGTCTCTTTTACTCGAATGTATTTCATTTGACACGTGCAATTGGTAGAAATATTATTGTGAATTAGTGGATATAATCATATTATTCATCAGTATCAAACAATTTTTTTAATTATTTTTGCCTTCACACATTTATCATGAAATTTATAAACTTCCAATAATTTATTTTTCATGAAAAAGAAAAAAAAAAAGAAAAAAAATAGGTAAATCACAATATGAATCATGGAATAATGAGAACAAAATTTTGTTTTTATTTATTCATTTATTATTATTAATATTTTTTTTGATTTTATTTCTTTTAGATGAAATTAAATATTTAGATGTTGATGTTCTATCTTAAAAATGTTACAACATCAGATATAGTTCATACAATTATGAATATTGAGAGTAGTGATTGATACAGACACGCTCAGAAATTTTTCATCACTTCCGTCTAAAATGACCTTCCTATTTCCGTTTTGCACTTATTTCCGCTTTAAATTTTGTGCAATATATTATTGCCGTTATGTTTGTATTTATGAAAATATATATATAATATTATTTTTATTGTCATATAGAAATAATAATCATGAGGTATTTTAAAAATGATAGATCAATTTTATTTTATATTTCAATTCATTCCAGACCACATTATTTACACATAATTTTTGTAATTGATAAATGTGTAAGTGAATGTATGAATTCAATATAAAAAAAAAAAAATATATGATTTTGATTACAATATAATTACATAAATAAATTATATTTTATATATAAATATTATATGTGTGGAGTTAATTGAACTCAATTTTTATCATTTATACGGGTGAATGACACAAATATGTGAATACAAAATTATTTTATTCCTGTTTAAATTGACAATCGACATTTGAAAATTGTAAACAATAGAAATTGATCAGATAGGGGAAAAAAAAAAAAAGAAAGAAAAAGGAGTGGAGGAGAAATAAAAAAACGAGAAAAATAATAAAACAATATAATTTTATTTGTAGTTTTTATTTATCTTGTTTTTTTTTTTTTCCTTCTCTTTTTTTTAATGAGTTTTTGTATAAACTGCAATGAAAATATATTTATCGAAATATATTATTTTCAACGTGTATTTCACTGTATCAAATTACCATTATAATCAATTAAATATCAATCATATTTAGTTTTGGGATATTAATTAAACGTGAATTGTAATGTGTCTCGTGTTTTTTTATGAAATAACTCAACAAATATATGACACAAATCCTCGTGCTATTATATTATTGAGCATTCAAGGTCTATTATTATTGTTATTATGTGGTAATGGGTGTAATAAAAAATCTAGATTAAAGCAATGAATGAATTTGATGTATATAAAAAGTATAAGTGATTATGCGATTATATCTACAATTTTATTACTTATGCTTGTTTTAGATACAATATTTTATTATTATTCATATCATTCAATTCATTCGACAATGATACAATTAATATTTAGGTCATTTGAAGAAAAATCAATAATATAATGTGAAAATATTTATTTATATATTCAGTATTTACCTAGTGTATAATATATGACCGTGTGGCCTAACGGATAAGGCGTCGGACTTCGGATCCGAAGATTGCAGGTTCGAGTCCTGTCACGGTCGAAGATATATTTTTTTTTCTCTCTTCCTTTCCAATTCACGGTGAACAACAAACATTTTTTTTCTTTTTTTTTTTTCTTGAATTCAATAATTCTCAATGAAAAATCTCTCAAGCATTAAAAAAAACTTATATATATATATTTGAGTAATAATGTTTTTTTTATAACTTATTGAATACAAATTTTATGGGATGAAAATTGCATTAATGAAAATAATAGTGGGAAAATATAATAATACAATGAGATGAATTAATTATCATGTCAAGTACAATTGTTTATTCATAAGAATGTAAACGAGAGAAAAATAATTGCATATACATATGTATATATATTTTTCCATAGCAAAATATTATGTATCTCTAACACACGCATATTAATTATCCATATATTGAAAATAAACAGATGTTAGTGTTGGTTATTTTCAATTTATCATAGTTATAATGTTTCAATATATTGATAATTGAAATTACATTATTTTCATAATTTTTTTCCAATTATATGTATTTTTTATTTTCAATTGTTACTTTATTATTATTATTATTTTTTTTTTTTGTTTTCTATATAAATTATTTGGAACCAGTTGACGCAAGTTGACGCAATTCATGATAGTAATAATTTGAAATAGTATTATATTTATATTTATTATTATAGTTTATAACCAATTGACATTATTTAACCCTCAATTCATATATATTCATGTAATACTTTCACTACACACACAAAAACACATACATAGACACATACGCATACACAGATATGCATACAATTTATTCCATTGATTGTTAATAGTATGCGCGTCAACAAAAACCGGATATTAATTAATTAAACACATCAATATATTCGTCAAATGTATTTTTGAATTAGATATAATTTTTTTGTTTTTTGTGTTTTTTTTTTTTTCCCCTATCCAAAGCACAAAAATAAAAATTCAAGTGTAATTATGACAATAATTATTTATTTATCTATCCATTTTATTATATTGTAATGATAATTATGTTGAAAAATATCAAAATATATTGATGTTTATAATATAATTGATTGTTTCAGCTTGCGTGTAGACGCAAAACCGAGTCCCGTCGTCGAGAAGCCGCAGAGCAGCGCAGGATCAGCAGGAAAATTTCGCCAAAATCATCATACCCGTACAAGTTGCATTAACAACAATTTCACGGATCCTACTCAATTTATTGTTCTTTGACTGTTTTCCAAAGCCAAGTTTACACACCTGAGCCGGCATCATAGAATGATAGAAGGTGATCCTGATTTAAAGCCCAATAATAGTAAGTGTCCTGTCTATTAATAATTGAGAAATAAAATGATAATAATAATAATCTTAATTTTATTTTTATTTTACAGAGTGTGATGTAAAGGACAATCATCTAAACGGCTGCGGTTCAAAAGACCTAGAACTTGCCGGTAAATTAACAATAAATGCAAATAATTATTTATTAAAAATCTAATTGATTTATTTTTTTTATTGTCAATAGGTATTGGGTCAAAGGGTAAAGCCTTCGACCCGGAAAAAGGATCCTACGTCAAAGCAGACTTTGAAAAAGCTATCGAACTCACCGGTAAGTTAAAGAATAAATAAGAGAAAAGAAAAAAAAAAAAACAAAAAAAAGATGATAAATAATTTATTATAATTTTTTCAATTTATTATTTTCATGTAGAGTATGGAAAGTTTCACTACTTCCTGCTCGCTGTGTGCGGGTTCGTTAGTACCAGCGAGGAGATGGACGTAATATCCATGTCCTTCATCTTACCGAGTGCACAATGTGACTTGGATTTAAGTACTGCAGCCAAAGGATGGCTCAGCTCAATAATATTCATTGGAATGATGGCAGGTGCTTATGCGTGGGGCTCAGTGGCCGATGCTGTGGGTCGTCGCAAGGTTCTCATTGTCATTTCATTCATGAATGCCTTATGCATCGTTGCTTCCAGTTTTAGCCAGTCCTACGAGCTATTTATGTTCTTCCGTTTTTTAAACGGTGCCGCGTAAGTATAAATAACATATAATTAATAATAATAATTGAAAAGATTTGAAATTAAATATATATGTTTGAATTAAATTACTTTAATTTTTTTGTACAGTCTCGGTGGCAGTGGACCGGTTATTTGGTCGTACTTTGCTGAATTCCAGCCAAAATCCAAGCGTGGCTCAATGTTATCATTTATGGCAGCATTTTGGACACTTGGAAATTTATTTGTTGCTGGATTGGCATGGCTGATCATACCACATGAAATTGGCATACGCAGTGCATCATTTATATACAATTCATGGCGAATTTTCCTGCTGATCTGCGCTGCTCCGTCGTTTATTGTGGCGGGACTACTGTTATTATTACCCGAATCACCGAAATATTTGTTGTCACGTGGCAGATATGATGAAGCATTAAATATATTTCGTGGCATTTATGCAATAAATACGGGCAAATCACGAAATTCATATCCAGTAAAAGAACTGATTCTCAATGATATTCGTGAATTAGAGCCAGTTAAAAATCATGGCGGTAAAATAAAAAATAAATATAAGACAATGCTAAGTGATATTATGGACAATAGTAAACAACTATTTATATCACCAATATTACGTTTTACTGTTATATCAATTATTATTAATTTTACATTTCACATTGGTTACTACGGTTTGATGATGTGGTTTCCAGAATTATTCAATCGTTTTGATCGTTTCGCTCGCGATTTTCCAAATCAAACTACTGACATATGTCAAGTAACTGATTATTATATCAAAATTAAAAATAATGCTACAGATCAAAATGAACTGTGCGACAGCACAATTGGTGAATCTGTTTTTATTGAATCATTAATTACTGTTGCATCTGCGATTCCGGCCAATATTGTCGCTGTCCTTGGAATGGATCGCTTAGGCAGAAAATTCTTTCTCGGTATGTATAATCAAGTATTCATATATTTAAAAAATATTTCCTCTATCATTTCAATCATGATTTTTATCTGTTATTTTACTTTAATTTATTTCCAGTTTTCAGTACCCTATCATCAGGTGCTTGCTCAGTTGGATTATACTTTGTTTACAACAAAGTTCACAATGTCATTGTTTCGGCATTTTTCAGTGGTGTAATCAGTTGTGGTAATGCTGCACTTGATTGTCTTATTACTGAGGTATTCCCAACAAATTTACGTGCCACTGGTATTGCCATTTCAATGGTTGCTGCCAGACTTGGTGGTATTATTGGTAATATTGTTATCGCCCAATTATTGGACATGTACTGTCCAGCACCAACATTCATTGTGGCTGCTCTTCTCATTGGTAAGTGTTTTATATTTATTTATTTATTTATTTCAACAACTCAATATTAAAATTATTTGTTTTTTGTTTCAGGGGGTGGCTTATTATGTCTATTTTTACCAAATACAACACGCGAACCACTTTCCTGACACCGGCAATATCCGTCAACAGTTTTATCGAATAATTCCCTCCATGTATAGTCATTATGCATTTGTATCAAATATTAAGCATTTTCTTTCTCTTTTTTTTTTTATTTTTTTTTCTTAGTGTAAAGAAAATGATTTGACCAAACTCAATGAGTAATTGCGACTATAGAGTAGCCAGAATTGGCATATCAGCGGCAGATTTGCTGCAGGCGTTTTTTTTTCTGCTGTAAAATCAAGTATGTGAATGACTACAAGATTTTACGCTACAAGTTTTGTCTCAAAATTTTGACAATTATCTGCGTGATTGAGCACCACTGCGCATCGCAATAGTGCGGGATTTAAAATTTTCTCCTGAATAAATAAATTTGAAAAAATATTAAAAATAAGTGAACAAAAAAATTTTTAAACATAATATAATATTTTTTATTTAACAGAAAATTAATAATTAATATAAATTAATATAACTTAATAGTACGCATTACATTATTAATTTGTTTAAAATATAAAATTATATTTTTAACATGAAAAAAATTTTTTTTTTGTTTTTGTTTATAAATATTATGCAAATTCATAATGTAATTATCAATATTTTTTTTTTTGTTTAAATATCAACACATGATGTAATTAACGCATAGTTAACTATCTTAAAATAATATTAGTAATTTAATAAATAACTAAACAAAATGCACTGCAATAATAGAGTCTCATGAATTAATAATGTCTTCTTACTCGTATTGTATTTGTCTCTTGAGGATCAAAGGCGGTCGGTAATCTTCATAACAGAGGAATAACTCACCACAGTTTTTTAAGAATCTGAAAAGAAGTAAGAACAAGGATGAAAATCTGTATTTTATAAATATTAAATTTCAAAAAACCCTATGTACTCTTATGATATGCAAAAAATTATGTTTTTTTAACAATACTACGTATATTTTTCATTGCTTGTATCATCCATTATCAATTAATCATTTGAAATCCTAAGGTTGAACGTGAGATTTTATTTATTTTTTTTCTTTCAAAAGTTATCTGTAAAGAAATTTTTTTTTAAAATCAAACATCAACAAAACTAAAAATCTTTATATTATTATTTTAAAATACCACTTACATTCTTGAAAATTTATATTGTGCACTATTATTATTATTTATTTCTAGGTTTTTATATGTAGACATTATTCTTCCCCCCGGGTCCTTAGGTTATGAATTATAACATGATGTGATTGCAATTTTTACATTTATTAATATAAATCAAAAAAAAAAAAATATCTATTTGGTGATAATTATTATTCATCATAAACAGCAATCCAAAAAAATATTAAATACTTGAAATTTAATTTATTTAGTATTCAAATTTTTTGGCACCTACCACAATGACTTTCTATGTGACCGATATTATCAACTGTTTGGGATAATTTAAAGAAGATAATGAAGATGCAGTTGTAGTGAGATGGCGCTAGTATATTGGCACTTATTCTCTAGTATTTTCCCATTTTTTGTTTGAAGAATTTTAAATCGACATTCAATCTGCCACAGATGTGATTATTGGTAAAAAAAAATAATAGACAGAGAATTTTTGGCAGTAGCTTGTTTAATTATAGAATTGAAAATTGTTTGTTCATCATTAAAAAAATTCTGGTAGATTCATTATTTTTAGAGTTCAAGTATATGAATGTGTTGTCGTCGTGATCAATGTAAATGAATAAGAAATTATTATATGATAAATATCTTATTAGAAATATTGAATGTTTTTTTTTATTACCTTCAATAAAGAATGAATCTCACAATTTTAATACATGCAATGATGATATTTAAATGGTATTACAGTTACTCATGTTTATTTTTTCAATAGAGAAAAATTTAAAAGTAAATCACTTGATTAGTAGTGTATTTTTTTTTACTTCATATTATCAATTGAAATACCACGCATTCTAGTATTCATCTGTTTGATTTTATACTTGCATGTAATTTCATCTATTGTGTGACGATTCGTTCAAAAGCATTCAAGATAAATTTTTTTTGTGAAAAGACAAAAAAAAAATATATATATATATATATATAGTGATGATAAATGGTATTATGAGAATTACCAAAAAACCTCTATTTATTCTATTGTTTTTTTTTTTACTATGGAACGAAAGAAAAAAAAATTAGTAAAGTTAATTTATAGAAAAAGTGAATATATTGGAATATACTCACAAATTTAATCAACATTAGTACTATTTAATCTAGATCCAAGGGTGAAAAATGAATTTTTAAAAATAAATAGGAATGATAGTGAATAAAATTCAAACTTATATTTTTTGTTTGTTGTAGAATAACGTGCTTTTTTTTATTTGTGTTTGCACAGTAAACTTAATCAGCAACAAAAGTATTCAATACTTTATTCCCTCAACATCTTTTCCTTTTGTCGTGCAAGCTTCTTTTTGCTCAGTTTCTTTTTTGATGGTTCTTCATCTGTCGCCTTGGTAACAACGTCTTCTTTCTCGGTGAGAATAACTTC
The DNA here is from genome assembly GCA_963920625.1 of Dinocampus coccinellae. Classification (NCBI taxonomy): domain Eukaryota; kingdom Metazoa; phylum Arthropoda; class Insecta; order Hymenoptera; family Braconidae; genus Dinocampus; species Dinocampus coccinellae. The sequence continues at coordinate 8,473,223 of OY987185.1, read as the reverse complement.
AATGTGACAGGGACTGCTCATGTAAGCTGAAAAAGTAAAAATAATATAAATGTATATGTGTAAATTAATTCCTTCAAATATAGAATAAAATTAAAAAAAATATTATATATCTAACTTACGATTGATACGACCGTGGGCACGATATGTTCGTCGACGTAAACACGGTGCGTGATTTACTTGAATGTGATCAATAACGAGTCGATCAACATCGAGACCTTTATAATCAGCATTAGACTCGGCATTTCTCAAAAGTTGAAGCAAGAATTCAGCTGATTTCTTGGGCCACCTTCCTGTAATGTAAATTAATCATTAAATTCAATTATATAAAGTAATAATATTTAATAAAAATTATTTTCATACCCTGTGTAGTGCCGAATTGTTTAGCTTGGGCACATCTGCCTACACCACCATTGAATCGTCTGAATGGAACACATTCCTTGTGTTCGACAACATTTTTCAGATATTTTTGTGCCCTACGAAGAGCCATACTCTTGATAGCACGTGCAGTCTCATGAGTGTTCTGTCATAAAAAAATTCAATGATGCATTACTTAACTTGCATAACACAAAATTTGAACATAACCTTCAAACCAATTTTTTTTTTTACTTTAATCAGAATGTATTTAAAAAATTATTCTTCAAAGTGTATATTTTCCAAAATTATCAAGTAAATACTAATATTAATACAATAAAAACTTTATTTGTTAATACCACATGGATTGGTTGTGAAATATCATTTGTGTATATTGTTATAATTTGTTTACCTTGAAATGAACACGAAGATTGGAGCCGCGTGCCTTGCACGACTTTGCTGCGTTTGCGGGATCGTGGGAGTATCGGCCCATTGCTGTGCTGAAATTAGAAATATTTAATTCAATTAAATCACTTGTATTATAAGGTTAACCACAGGGTAAACGACGCGAGATGAATACACAGCGACTTGCGGTATGACAAAACACTCCAATAGTCGCGCAACTTTGACATATCATATCTATACTTTTTCACAACGACATTGTATATTTATCGTATAAATATTATACATAAACATTTCATTTATTCATTTTTCAACGTTTTAACGGGAATTTTTTAATTATTATTACGATGCAAATAGATTCCGTAAATGATTTTTGAGATACCGTACCTCTTGGCAATGCGACGTTATAGGAAAAGACGTCACAGATGTTCGTTAGCCACAATCAGCGGAAGAAGAACAATTTCCTGTAAAGATGGCACCACGATACGGAAAATTATTTACACTCGATATACCTAAAGTTCCTGTGCTGATTTTCGTCATTCGACACTGTACCTACATTTGATATTTTCTATCATTGATAAATTCAGTTAATATCTTTTGAATATATAAAAGTTTTGTTGTTTTTGTTTTTTTTGTTTTTTTCATTATAATAATGTTTGAGTAGTATAAATTATATCTTCGCAATATAAGTGAAATATTGATTATTCTCAATGAATATTATTAATTTATTGTTATATACTCTTTAAAAGTTTGTTCACAGTCGAGGAACTTTTTTCGAGGCAAATAGTAATATCATCGATGAAGTGAATTTGTTAAATATACATGTATATACATATATATATGTACTGGGAAATAAAAATTTTAGAGTGGATTAGGTGGAAAAAGCTGATATAAGAATAACCTCTTTGCATAATTCTTCTTGCAATTATCTATCGATGAATCCAATTATATGAAGAAATAAAAGAAAAAAAATAAAAAAATAAAAAAATAAAAATACATTTAAATAATTTTGATAAATAATAAAAAGAATTTAAAAGTGTGATGAATTAGTGATTTGAAAATCTGAGAAAAATCAAAAAAAAAAATTTCAAGTTCCTCTGAATAATCGTATTATTTATTTTTATTTACATATACGTCAATTTATTGTTGAAATATAATTATACAATAATATATTTATAGAATTTAATTCATCACTATTTGTATAGTAAAAATAATTGTAAACAGAAAAAAAAAAAAAAAAATTTGAATACAATTTATAATTATCCATGGATAATAATTGATAAAATAGTTGTATAACAAGTGTGATATGAAAAAAAAAAAAATAATAATGTGCTAATCAAATTATTTCGTTTATATTGCATTTATAAACTAGTGATTTTAAATATCCAGTGCATATACACATTGTGAATATCATTCAATTGTTGAATTTTTGTGTGAAAAGAAAATTGTAATAAACAAAAAAAATTCCAAATGTCGAAGAATAAATTAAATTTAACATTACCGTCTGGTTCAATTGAACCAGCAGCAGCAGCAGCAGCAGCAGCAGTATCACCATCACCACCAGTTCCACCGATTTCTACTTATGCAGAACCACCTGTCATACCTGAGTAAATATATTTATTATTTATTTTTAATTTTTATCGTTGTTTATATACAGGACTAATTATTATTGTTTATTTATTTATTTTTAATTTTTTTTGTTTTCATTTCAGTGGTGTAATGAGTAAGATGAGTATTGATGCTATTCAAGAAAGATTGGAAGAATTAGAAATGGACGAGGAGCAAAGAAAACGTTTGGAGAGTTTTTTAGGCCAAAAAGAACAAGTTGGTGAATTGTGTGATGAGGATTTTGAAAAATTAGGTGAATTGGGTGCAGGAAATGGTGGTGTTGTAATGAAAGTTCGACATAAAAAATATGGGCTTATTATGGCAAGAAAGGTAATATAATATTCAATTGTATCATTGTTAACTTTCTGTAAATTTATATGAATAAATATTTGTATAATTTTTTTTTTTTTTTCTATTATACATTTTTATAGTTGATTCATCTAGAAGTTAAACCAGCAATTAAGAAACAAATTATACGTGAGCTTAAAGTACTTCATGAATGTAATTTTGCTCATATTGTTGGATTTTATGGTGCTTTTTATAGGTAAATAAAAAAATTAATTATTTATATTGCTCTTTATATATTCATCAATTTATTAATAATATTAATGAATGTAGTGATGGAGAAATTAGTATATGTATGGAATACATGGACGGTGGATCATTGGATCTTATATTAAAAAAAGCTGGTCGAATACCAGAGCCAATTTTGGGGACAATTACATCAGCAGTGAGTTAATTCATATAATTTTTATCAACATCAATCAATAATTTAATAAACATTCAACATTACAAGTAATGAAATCCACAATTATACAATATCAATTATTAATTGAATACATTAATAGATGAATTAAACTAGATAATAAGTAATAATAGTCTAAATTCAATAATACGTTTCGCTTTCAATTATTCCACCGGGAAACTTTCTTATACAATATCGTCTGAATTCATCATAACACCAAAGAAATATTCCTAGGGGTAACGGTGGCCAAAACCAATATGGATTCAATGGCATTGTTTTTAATACTTTACCCATACCAGGTGTGTACAATAATGTTGCAGTTAATACCATTTCAAATAGAAATGCAGCATTTAAAAACCAATTGCCCATACCTTGGTGAAATATTGAATTTCTACGTGTCTTACACATAACCATATCAATCATTTGGGTTATGACAATTGAAATAAAATAACCGGTTCGAGCTGTGTTTAATAAATCCATACGACTCTGATAATTCCACGTTTGACCATAAGAATCCGTTAAATCTGTAATTGATTTATTTTCCCAATTTTGTCGTAATCCAATTAAATCAGTAGGCAAAAAACCATGAGCACTGAGTATCATAAAATAATTTATAAATCCTGCTAATGCTTGTGTCATACCAATTTGTCCATATGCAATGGATATCAATCGTTTATTAACTAATTTATCATACTGTGGATCTCTTGGTGGCAGTTTCATTATATCAGATTCAGCTTTTTCATAAGCTAATGCAATGGCTGGCATTAAATCTGTTCCAATATCAATACACAATACTAATTCAATGACAAATGGTAGTGGTATTGATAGCACAATACTACTAAGCATTGGTAACATTTCCGGTACACTTGACGTTAAAGTGTATGCAATTGATTTTTTTAAATTATCAAATATTAAACGGCCCTCTTCAATTCCCGTGACAATTGATGCAAAATTATCATCCATTAATACCATATCAGCGGCATTTTTAGCAACATCTGATCCAGCTATTCCCATTGCAATACCAATGTCGGCTTTTCTCAATGCTGGCGAATCATTAACACCATCACCTGTCACAGCAACTATTTCACCCAAACGTTGACAACTCTCTACAATACGTAATTTTTGTTGTGGTGATGTTCTAGCAAATACTATCTCTTCATAATTACGTACAATTGCGTCCAATTCATCGCCATTCATATTTCTCAATTCTGATCCAGTGACAACGATTGCAACGGTATCAGTATCGGGTGGTACTTGACTGTATAATTTATCTAAACGTATTGCTCTTTCATATCTTGTCTCGTGTCCTTCAGCAATTATACCGACAGCTTTGGCAATTGCCATTGCCGTTACTGGATGATCACCAGTTACCATAATAATTTTTATTCCCGCGGCACGACATGTATTTACTGCTTCAGGTACTGCCGGTCTCGGTGGATCAATTAAACTAACTAAACCTAAATATCGATATCCACTCGTTGGAAAATTATAATTTTCTGGTGTATCAGTATTAAATTTATAATTTGGCCCATATTCACTTGAAGGAAGATGAAAATCACAATATGCTAATACACGCTCACCTAAAAATCCTAATTCAGTGCAAGCATCTCGTGATTCATTTTTATCAGCATCAGTTAATTTTCTCGTATCACCATCCATTGATAAAATATCTGTGCAATAATCAATTATTACTTCAGGTGCACCTTTCATATAAATATTATATCCATCAACGTCTTTATGTATTGACAATTGATATTTAGTAACTGAACTAAATGGAATTTCTCCTATTTTACGATATGTTTGACGAAATTTTTTTGTTTGATGAATATGCTCGCAAAATTTCAATATACCAGTTTCTGATGCATCACCAATAACCTCGCGTTTCTCAATTGACGTATATAATTCTGTATCATGACGAAATTCCGCACGTAAACACAATGTTGTTGCTTTTATCATTATATTAAATGCGGGTTTTTCCAAAAATAAATTTCTCTCAGCGCCTAAATTCATTTCACCGGGTGTAATGCGGTGTCTTACATTTCCAAACCATAAATTTGACACGGTCATTTTATTTTGTGTTAATGTACCGGTTTTATCTGAACAAATAATCGATGTTGATCCAAGTGTTTCAACTGCCTCTAAATTTCTAACTAAACAATTTTTATCTGCCATTTTTTTCGCTGTCAATGTTAAACTGGTTGTTACAGTTACCAATAATACTTCAGGTACATTAGCAATTACTATTCCCAATAAATATGTAAATGCTTTGATAAAATTTGGTTCAATTATCAGTGATAATGCAAAAAATAATATACCACATATTATGGCAATAAATGTTATTATTTGAACGAAATGTCGTATTTCTTTGGAAATTGGCGTTTCTGTTTTACTAACTTGTGTTGCAAGTCCTGCCAAACGACCAATCATTGTATCATCACCAGTTGCTATTGCAATTCCTGTTCCCTCACCAGCCACTGCGTAAGACGAAAAAAATGCAACATTTTGTGTTTCCAATGGATTTGGATCAGTTGGATAATCTGTTCGTGTAATTGGCTCATTTTCACCTGTTAAACTTGAATTTTCAACTCTCAATCCAACACATCTAATTATACGAATGTCAGCGGGTATTTTATCACCCAATCTAATTTCAATTATATCACCCAATACTATTTCTTCAGTGGATACCATTTTTTTTTCTCCATCACGAATAACTAATGCGTAAGATGGCACCATTTTTGTAAATGATTCCATAACTTTATTATTTTTACTTTCTTGAATGTAAGCAAATAATCCAGAAACAACACAAATAATAACAATTATCAATCCAAACCATTGAATACCTTCATCCTCATTGTGATCCATCCATTGACTCACACCATAAATTAAAAAACATAATCCAGCACATATCCACAATAATGTTGCAAATCCAGAAAACATACATTTCAATAATTTTATATATTCCGGTGTCATTTCTGGTGGGCTCAAATAATTTCGTGTTTCAGACAAACGATTTTTTGCCTCCTCATCAGATAATCCATTTTTAATATCTGTATCCAATTTTGTACACAATTCGTCCAGTGGTATCATATGATCTTCAGTTTTAAATTCTTGATGAAGATCGATAATATCATCGTGAGATAATTTTTTTTGTCTGTGTATTGGTAATATTCTTTTTGAAAACGATGTCGAACCTTTTTGTGACATTTTTCTGACATACATTTATTCATTACTACTATAACTTTTCAATTCATTTCTATAGCGTTTAATTCAAATGATAAAATATAATTGATTAATCTATATTACATATAATTTAATGGATATTTTTGTTTTCACTAATTATATTGGATGTATATTCTTTTATTTATTTTCTTTTTAACTCGTTTACGTTACGTTTTGATCGATATAACATTATTATTAATAATATTATTATTATTGATATTATTATTATTATTAATAATAATATTATTATTAGTATTTAGGAGGAAGTAAACTGAACATTGCTAAAAATCTCAATTTTTATGTACATAAATAGTTATTTTTTATTTCAATGTTTTTCATTTTTTAATTTTTCAGGTTCTCAAAGGCTTGAGCTACTTACGAGATAAACATGCGATAATGCATCGAGACGTTAAACCGAGTAATATATTGGTAAATAGCGCTGGTGAAATAAAAATTTGTGATTTCGGTGTGTCTGGACAATTGATTGATTCAATGGCTAATTCATTTGTCGGTACACGAAGTTACATGTCGGTGAGTTGAATGTAAAAAAAAAAATAAAAAGAATAAAAAAACAGTTGAACACTATGAAATAGGTTAGCGTTGTAGTAATAGTAAGTAATTAATTTCTATCTTTTAATATTAAAATTTTTTGTTTATATATTATTTATAGCCTGAACGATTGCAAGGAACACATTACTCTGTTCAAAGTGATATTTGGTCATTGGGTCTTTCATTAGTAGAAATGGCTATTGGAATGTATCCTATACCTCCACCAGATACGAGAACTTTAATTTCAATATTTGGTCCTCAAGCGGCCCCAGTACCAACGGAAAATTCAACAAGTGTATCAACTCCAACTACACAATCACCTGCGCACAGTACGTTATTTTGTAAATTGTATTACCTATACAAACCAATTAATAATTCTGACATTTTAATAATTATTGTCTTGATTGATTGATTGATTGATTGATTTATTATTATTATTTGTTTTTTTTTTTTGGTTGTACAGATGCCACGAGTCCACGACCAATGGCAATATTTGAATTACTCGATTATATTGTAAATGAACCACCACCAAAATTACCACCAGGAATATTTACCGATTCTTTCACTGATTTTGTTGATCGTTGTTTAAAGAAAAATCCTGCAGAACGTGCCGATTTAAAAACTTTAATGGTTTGTATTAATTGACGAGAAAATATTTAAAAAATAATTATAGTAATAAAAATTTTATCCTATCACAAGAAGTCAAATATTTATACTACAAATTATTAATGCAATAATTACAGAATCATGAATGGATTAAAAAGGCTGAATTGGAGAATGTTGATATTGCTGGATGGGTATGTCGTACAATGGATCTCCAACCCACTACTCCTACCCGTTTAGCGAATGTGCAGTCCTGAATAAATGTTACTCTTACATACTTGACCACGTACATACACGTTCAATATTCCTAAGTCACAATTTATCATTATTATAATTTTAATTGATAAAATACTTTGAGCAGTGGCTTTTTTTTTTTTTCCCTCTTAATTTATATCACAACCGATAAATTATTTTTATGACGGACAAATTGAGAACATATCGGTTTACTTTTTCTTCATTCCCGAATAATTCAATGGAAATTTTTTTCTTTACAATTAAACTAAGATAATTATTTATATTGTAATAATGAAGACATTTATTTTTATGTCGTAATCAGTATTTTAATAGTACTCATGAATTTTTTGTTCTTTGTATTTTTCTTCTTCTTTTTTTTTTTTTTTTATAAACAATGTAATAAATCGTTATTAATTTGTCTGCTATGAAAATAAAATAATTTTTTAATTTTAAAGTAATGAGCAACAAAGATAAAACAAATATATAAAACTGTATAACTATAAAAAGTAAATTAAAAAGAATTATAATTACAATGTGAATTGATATTCGAATGCGAATATTGTTGCCCACAATATGGTAATGCACGCCACTGTGCTCCAATTTATTATTTCAATTTCGAATATCCATAGATATATATATACATGTATAATTTCGGTTTCATATTTAGTTATTTTATGAAAGTATGTAAGACAAAAAAAAATACAGGTTAATAATAATATATATTAATTTAGTATTGTTAAAATCTCATACGGGCATCGCTTAATGTTTCCTGTGATAAGATTAGTATACAAATACAAATGTAAGAAAAAAAAAACACACACAAACACAAAAATATATACGTAAATATATAGATAAAATGAATGGATTTATGTTAAAAAAGAAAAAAAAAAAAGTATTGAGAATTTAATGAATTTTTCCATTCACAGTAATAATTCAATACTCAAGATGAAAATTATCTAAATCAACGCACTTTTTTCAGTGTGGTAGAATGAAAAAAAAGAATAAAAATAATAAATAATAAATAACAATAAAAACAATAATAATTATAATATTAATGAGATTTTTTTTTTTTTTTTTTCAAAACGAAATATTATGACTTTTAAATATAACATTGTAAAATATCGGTTATTTCTAAAATATATTAATTGGTTTTTACCTATCGACGAATTTAATTTATAGATATTAAAATTCGATTTATTAATATATAATAAAATGTTTAATAATAATAATAATAATAATAATAATAATAATAATAAACGAAAAAATACGAATAATCGAAATTAATAAATGCCTAATTCAAAGATGTTACGATAAATATTCCGTGTATATGTGAATAGAATTTAAACTATTTGTCCAATTTGGCTTTAAACATATATTTATCGCAATGTATTACAAAATCTAATGTGATATATTGAATAAAATAATATTGATACAATTCAGCATAATATATTCCTGAGCGTAAAACGCCCAAGAACTGATTTTTTATAATTAATTAATTTTGAATACTTATCATACTTCTGTACTCAATTCATATTTCATTTAAATAATAATATTTATTTTTCAACGTGGTATTAATAAATAATTATGTATGCATGTTATTTGATAATTAATTTCAAATAGAAATAAATAGATGTAATTTTTTGTTTGTTTTTATTTCAATCACGTATGTTACCTTATTCATAAATAATTGATTCTAAAATTATATTATAAATGTTGATATAAAAAAAACTATACTATGTGTATAAATTTATATATATATATATATATATTTTGTTTGTCATTAATTTTAGATTTGTCGGTATTGCTTTATAAAATAAATTTTTGTATATCAAAGTCAATGTCCATTAGGTATTTTAAAAATTATATAAATGGAAGATTTATGTATATAAGATTATTATTTTTTTTTTTTTCTGATATTATTTCCAAGTATTTTCATATGTTTTCATGTTTTTGTAGCTAGAAATATTTTCCTCGCAATATGTATATACTCCTGTATCAAATTTTTGGAAAATTCCCACAACAATTATATAAAGTATAAAGTTTGAATTACGAATATGCATAAATATCACTATATAATTTCATCTATACATATATAGCAGTGAAAGCTGAATTATAATAATACATATTATCAAGAATATCGAGAAAATATTCATGCATTTTTTATTATTAATTCTCTATATTATTTGATTATTATATAATCCGTCAATGGAATATTTGTTTGTGCAAACAAAATGCATAGCTTTTTAATTTTTTCATTGGTTTTTTAAAATTATTTATATACTTATCCATCTTGAAAAAGAAATGTGTAGTTTCAAATATGAATAGAAGAACTAGTTCTCCTCTCCTATTATCTGTAAAAATGGCCAAACTAAAGTATTGTCAGGATTTAGTTTGGATAAATCAGTATTCGTATTTTTAATATATATTGTAAGCTTGAGATTATTGATTCGCTGTGCTGTAACTGCAATTGCAGTTTTAATTGAATCATTGGTGATTGAACAACAGCCCGATAAATCTAAAGTTTTTAAATTCGATGCTGTTTCAATTAATTTTATAATCCCTTGATCTCTAATATTTTTCCCATCTCTACATTCTAATAGTTGGAGACTGTTCAATTGTCCAATTGATCCGTCTGTCACTTCTGAAATGCAGTTAATTTTTAAAATTTCCAATTTGTTTAAATTCATCATGCTGATGACTCCTTTATCTGTTACTGCTTGGCAATGAGAGATATCTAATATTCTAAGACTTTTACAATTATTCGAAATATTAATGAGAAAATTATCTGTTACAGCTGAATTATGCATTACATTCAGTTGCTGTAAATTTACAAGACTCGCTAAATGATTCATTGCATTAGCTGAAATTAATGGACAACTACCAGTCAATGCGAAATTAATTATTGTCTGCATTTCACCAATTGATTGTAAAGTTGTATCATCGAGACAAACACAAGTATCTAATGTTAATGTATGTATGTGAATAAATTTTTCTAATGAAAAATTAAAATTTTTTGATCTTAAAGATATACATTCATGCAAATGAATTTCTTCAATTGTGTTAGGTAAAAACATTAAACATTTACCAATCATAGTAGTCTCCCCATAAATAGCAAGATATTTAAGTTCTTTAATAACGTGAAACAATTGTGATAAATCTTTTTCACATGAAGCAACGTGTGGTTCCATAATTAATTTACTTATTGTTCGACAACGCATCAATGAATATATTCCTGATGGTAATAATCGTAGTTTTCTTACATTAATACACTGAAGATTTGGACATAATTTTGCAACCATTGTCAATATACTTTGACTTAGCGTTAAGTGCAACAGTGAAAAATCTAAATTTGTTAAATATTGTCCACAACGAGTGAGAATTTTCCATAATGAATTTTCATCTACATATTTAAACCGACTGGATGATGTTATACCCCACGTACTGGGTGACATATCCAAACTTTTTACAGTTCGCCATGATTTTTGACCAATAGATCGCCAACGTCTACAAACTAAAATGAAAAAAAAATTTTTTTACTCTGTATTGTTTATTAAAATACGTAATAAACATAATTTATACTTTTATCTCTTAATTCTTACCTCTCTCCGAGCGTATTCTATCAGCAATAGGTAAGTACAAAAATATTTCAGTCAAACTGTCATCGTCGAGCATTTGTATCGGTGATTTGATGTAATCTATTTCTATTAATCCATTATCTTCAAAATTATTATATGAGTATTTTTTATTTTGCACTCTATCTGGTTGGTGCCATGGATTTGCTGCGACTACATGTAGGGTACGATTGTGGAGTGAAATACCCCACACAGTTTCGCTTCTGACTCTGAACAAAAAAAAATTTTTTTTCTTTTTGTATTACATTATTATTAATCTATTTTGTTTTATATAAAATATTGAATATCTACCTTGCAGCATCTGAAGCATTATTGAATGTTACAAATGCAAATTGACTATTTCCCACCTTATTATGTTTCACAAAACAACTTTCAATCTCACCATATCCAGACAGTGTTTCTCGCAAATCATCACACGTTGTCTAAAATGTCAAATAATTATTTGAAGTATCATATTAAAATATATATATATACATATTATATGTAAATAAATATTTCAAAAATTCAATGTAAATGTAATAACATAACTTACTCGTATTGCCAAATTGCCAATGAATAATTTTCTGATTGGCGTACCATCTTCTGATTTTTCTTCTATAACAGGCCGAACCAACATATCTGCGATAGTTTTGTGACGAGCGTTGATGATTTTTTATCTGCAATATTCTCTACTGAGTAGAGACATCCCATCTCAAGATGGCCGATGCGCCCTTGATTATTTTATTTGAATCAAGAAAAAAAAAATGAAAAAAAAAAACACTCGATTATTTGAAAATCAATGTTTTTGGTTCTACTGTCGATTATATTCAGTGCATGTTTTCATATGTCGATTGATTGATTATTTGATACTTTTGAATTGACAATATCGATTATATATTGAAGTGAAATATAACAATGTAACTTTACAAATAAAAATGATTTATCTGTTATTACTGACAAAAATTTCCCAATTATTTAATTTACATTCTGTCATGTGCCGAGCACCATCACAAAATGAATTCTCGGTATACAATCAAATTTACAAAGAGCCCACGCATTTGATGATGGTTCAGTCGCTGTCTGTATTATCGATTGCCAAAATATACGTAAATTAAAATAATACGATACGTCATTGCTATTTTTAGTTAAGAGAGGGTATTGCATGTTACAATTTTAAATTTAACTCCAACACCGATATCTTCTGTAACATTAAATACTCATTTGTAATTAAAAATTTAACAATAAAATATCATTTTTTTCATTTTATCTACAATTAAATATCACGATAAATTATTTTATTAAATAAATTTGACACAGAAAAATTTACAATGTACCTAAAAAAATTAAATTAAACACATAAATTTTTTTATATATTTACAATTAAAAAATACAATTGGAAATAATAAATTGCGAGGAATCAATTGAATGTGGCCAGGAGTTTATCCACATTTGACAACCGAATAAATGTATTATATAATACACGTATACACATTTAGTACACGATTGCACCCTTATCTTTACACACACATCTACATTCAAAATCACTCATCTAAAACTGCTATATATCAACTGTTATATATATATATATATATATATATATATATATATACGATAAGCTACGCAGAGACCAGGGGAGTTTGAGGTTACCGGATGGTTCATCTCAAAAGAAGACCCTGAATGATACCAATTATGTCATCATCACTGTACAAAACGTAACAACCCCTCATGTGTTACTATTCTGCTCTAGTGGTGACAACCCATTTTGTCATCTATATATTACATACATATATCCACTCATATATATATATATATATATATATATATATATATACATATATAAACCCCACCCGCATGTCACTTTTTATTTTATATTTTATATTTTATATTTTATATTTTATTCAGTTACACTAAAAACCATTCACAAATACACAATACACACATCTACATTGAATTAAATATAATTAAATATTCACAAATATACATACACACAAACTATTGAATTGTAATTGTATATAAATTGATAAACCAAAAAAAAAAAATAAACAAATAATAATAATAATGATCACAATTATATTTGATTTTATGTAGAATAAACATTTTTTACATCGATTTTTCAAGTAAATTAATGAAAAAAAAAAATAAATAAATAATAAATAAATAAAAAATATCAATATTTAATAGAGAAAATTATAATAATAGAATATGAAATAATTGAATTGATATAGGTACAAAAGATGAAAAAAAAAAAAAATAAATAAAAAAATTGTGAGATAGAGAAAAGAAGCCAAACAAACAAACAAAAAAAAAAAAATATATATATATATATATATATATGTAGAGATAGTGAAAATAAAAGAGATGTATTGAAACAAGTTGCAGTGTGATGGGGATGAGATATAGATAATCAAATAACCTGCACGCACTGTATAAATTATCAATCAGGACACGATTGTGCAACCCCAATTCTGTGGAGGTCGCCGCCTCCGCATATCACGCTCTATATAACTCTCACTGTCTTTCTCTGTCTCTCGTAAGGGTTGTAATATTGTCGATGACATATAGAAGAGAGACATTTCATCTCTATACACATTCGATATATATGTGGCCCCTGTAGGACGCGTGTGTGTATTCATCTGTCGTTTCTCCATGTGTGAACGTATATATGAATTTTTTTTTTTTTTTTTTTTTTTTTTTTTGTTGTTGAATATGTTACATATGTATATGTGAAGGCGTGCGTGGACTTAATATATACCAATGTAGTGTATTACAGAATAGAGATAGACACGTGTGCAGTGTACGCTCATAAATTCAGACTTTTTTGATAAAACACACACACACACACACACGAGCATATACACTGATATGTAGACACATGAAGAGGGACATAGAAAACTGATTTTATAAGTTTGAGTATATATATGTACGCGTCCTTACATTCAATTAATTGTGTTGGTTTTATATAAATTATATATTTATTAATGATAGAAAAACAGTAAAGAGAAAATGTAATCGAATAGATGAATTTTTTTTTTTTTTTTTTCCATTGGTTATTTCAATTTTTGATGTTAATAATTAATTGGTATTGAATATTGTCGTTTTGAATTTATTTATAATTTAAGAATATCGATATTGGTGGGATGTGTGACACGCGTTTTGATAATTCGTCATGCGAGTGCACAAATTTATTGAGAATACGCAGCCACGCACGCAAATAAAAAAGCGATTCATCCACACATATATATATATATATATATATATGTATATACTTATCCAAATATTAGCGTTTCTATATATATACACACACACACAGATATATAGGTATAGTTAATTAAGGGGCAGACACTGAGCAATTATTCATTGAGCTGATATCACGTCATAATCGTTGGAATAAAAAAAAAAGTTTATTGAAATATTCTCACGTTCATTATTATTATTTTCCCTGTGTGTGTGTGTGTGTGTGTGTGTGTTGCGCTTTCTTTGTTTTTTAATGTTAACATTTGGATTAAATCGAAATTTTATTTGTTCAATTATTTGTCATTAATGATACATTTTCATTATTGATAGTTTATATTGTTTTTTGTCATTAAATTATTTTATTATTTAATCAATGATTTTTTTTTTGTTTCTTCATTTTTTCATTATTTTCATTTCTTTTCTTTTTTAATATATATATATAGAAAATATAAAAATGATGAAATAAAATTAAAAAAAAAAATATTTCAGAATCACACAAATCATTGATGCACATAAAATGTTGGCGAAATCTGTGGGGACAAGCGGGTGGGTATTAGTCGCGGGGTACATCCGTAGGTGTAAGAGACAAAATAAACGGCTGAAAAATTCATGGCAATATATATATATATGTATATAAAATTGCGAGATGGTGTCATGCAGTCTGGGTGAAAAAGTACCGCCATATGCATAAGTCATTCTCGATTGTTTTTTTTTTTTTTTTTGGTCTTGGAGAAAAATAAATCCAAAAAATTTATATTTCAAGGTTGATATATATAGAGAGAACACGAGAGAGGGAGAGAGAGAGAGTGAATGAGTAAGAAAAAAAAAAAAAGAAAGAAAAAAGAAAAGTGAGAACGAGGCTGAGTGTCCCCGAAAATTGTGAAACCCACACATTTTGTATTGGACGTACTCAATATATTTTACTCATCTGACTTTTAAAATATTTGGTTTGATCTGTCTCTCTCGTAATAACGTGATTGAAGAAAAAAAAAAAAATAATAATAATAATAATAAATAAATGAATAAAAATATTTAAAAAAAAATGTGTAAGCAAGAGAAAATGACAAAGACAAATAACATCGATCGTGAATGAAAGAATGAAGAAAAAGAAAATATATATATATATATATATATAAATAAATAAATAAGAAAAATAAAATAAGATATAGGCTTTCATATACCGCACTAGCAGTATTTATGTGTCGCCGCCTTGCCTAAGCGTTTGATATATGAACTATGAAGACTCGAGAAAAAGAAAAAAAAAAAAATCTCTCCCTCTCCCTTTCGCTCACCTACTCTCTCTCTCTCTCTCTCTCTCACTCAAATCTAAATTTCACTCCTCCTATTTCGTATAAATTTCAATATATACATGTGTACATAATAATAATAATAATAATAATAATAATAATAATAATTTCAGTGTCATAGTGTCACAAATAACAGAAGAAAAAAAATGTATATAAATAAATTAATAAATGCCGATATATATATAAGTAAATAGATATGCATATAAATATATTATTATTATTATTATTATTATTAATATTGTTATTAGTATAATTATTGTGATGACAATCTGAAATATAGAAGAAAAAAATTATATTGACATCGAAATTTATATTTGTCTATTACACGTATATGAATATTTATAAATATATAATATAATATGTATGTAATAATGTAAATTTATTAAATAATCAATTCTAAATATATTAAATTGTGTATAAATATATAAATATATTAGACAAAAATAAAAATTTCCCCTTTTATTCGAGTATATAAATATATATATATTGACAAATTAATTTTATTTAATGATAATTCAATTTATATATTTGAATGTGATGTGTATGTGTGGAATATGAAATTGATACTGGATATTTTCCATTGAAATACGTGAGAGTTAATGATTAGAGAAGGTGAAGTACAGAGAATTGGTGAGAAAGAAACAAAGAGAGTGAGATAGAGTGAGTAGGAAAGTGAGGGAATTGTGTGAATTTTCGTTTTACATTATAAAATATCTATATATAAATAGATGAAGAGAATTGAGTTTTGAGAGAGTAAGAAGAGAGATAGAAATGGATTTGTATTTGTCATGTAGGTTGTAGAACATTTGAATGGAGGAAAAGGCGGGGAATGAAACTCACTCTGCTCTTGTGATGGTGATGAGAATTTTAAGAGCGAGGGAGTAAAGCCCACAGTGCACCGACTGCTTGATTAGGTTAGCACTTAGCGTCGTGATTGCCGTTTGTGACTCCTTTTGCCATTTTACTTGATATTGCCACTGCTACTTATATACCAATGGCTACGTTGATGTTGGTTGGTTTCATAATGTTCAATGTTCAATGTATATATAGACACTGTCTACTCTTTTTCAATCGTCCTCACGAGTATCCTCCCTCTATTTTTTTTTTCTTTTTTTTTTTCTTTTTTTTTTTCTCATCTTTTGCAACTACCTCCTTCGTGTCTATTATTCCCTCAATGACATTGGATAGAAAACTTTTTACCATCATCATCATCATCATCTTTTACTATTATCATTTATAATAATTATTATTATTATTTATATATATTTTTTTTTCATTCATTTACGTTGTATTGTGTAAAATTTGATACTTTAATACAATATTTTTTTCCACAATCGTAATACAATATGAACAAAAAAAAAGAAGAATATTAATAATAAATAAATAAATAAATAAATAGGATGAAGTTTTCATTGAACTTTGTTAAATTACGTGGTAAAAATTTCTATGAGGGGCGAGGGTGGGATTTTTCACTGTAATTTTTTTCATATCGAACTCAAAACAAATGAAAAACATTATTCCCTCTTATTTTTTGTTTTTTTTTTTTTTGGATTTTTTTTTATTTGTTTGTATTTATTATATTCTATCAGTGTGGGTGAATTATCTATATATACACATGCACAACAGTGTATTGCAATCAACTATGCAAACGATCTTTATAACGTGACAAAAATGGCTACCAACGAGTATTTTTTGCTCGTAAACGTTTCCAAGTAATATATAGACGTGTTCAATAATAACAGGTCGGAAGCTCACATATTTATTGTATATATCTGATGGTTGATATATAAGAGATTTTTTTTTACAATTTATATATATATTTTTTATTTTATTTTATTTTATTTTATTTTATTTATTTAGTATTTTTTTTTTTTTTCTTCTTTTTATTATTTTTTTATTTTTTATTGTATGCTGCTACAATTTGATGTGATCAACGAACGATGAGAGCCCGTTATTACAAGGCACTATATAACAGACGTTATAATCTACGTGGATATAACTTTTGAAATCGCTAATGATAATTATGCCGTGCGTGTGTACACGTGACGAGTTGCAATTTTATATGTATACACAAACCTGTGACGAATTTTGTTGGTATCATTTCTGTGCAGTTATGAAATACACTTTATTAATAAAACAAAATAAATAAATAAATAAATAAATAAATAATAAGAAAACAGGAAATAAATCTTTTGCCTTTATTCTATAGAGTATATATACAAACAAATAAATATATAAAAGTATAAACGAAATGTTAAATAAGTATTTATGAAAATGTTTATCATCTCATTAAAAAACTAGTTACACATCATAATAAAAATAATGATAATATTTTTTTTTTTTTCTTCAATTTTCTATTCATCTCTAGTTGTTTATTATTTATACATGAAAAATAATAATAATTTTTCACCTTTTTTTTTCATTTCAATCATAAAAATTATATGGATAAAATTTTTTTGTTTCTTCTTTTTTTTACCTTTTTTTCTTTTCCTAGAAAGTGAAATTAATATATATTTTTTTATTATTTCTAATCAGCATTTATACATGAATTAGCACAGTCATACAGTAATACGTGTATAGTTGATTATTGATTTTTTATATTATTTTTATTTTTATTTTTTATTTTTAATTTTTTTCATTACAAATATTGATATCTACTCGGATCAAACAGAGAGAGAGAGAGAGGAAGAGAGAAGTAAAGAGGTATCACGTTGAATGTCCATAAATTATAAATTGAAGAAGAAAAAAAAATAATAATAATAATAATAAATAAAATAAAATAAAAGATAAAAATATTTGTATATCCATTTGTGAAGGAAAGAAGATGTAAAAAAGAAAAAAAAATTTAGAAAAAAAAAAAAAAAACCAAAAAAGAAAACGTCGACACGGTCAGTAGGTCTCGAGCGAGTTACGATTTCACGATAAAACATAAAATACTGCGTGACCCACGTCATACGCGTGATATTAAGTAGCTATTTAACATATTTTAATTGCCATATTAAAATTCAAATGATATTGACGTTTTGCCTTTTATTGATATGTGTAATATCTCCTCTCCCACCCTACCTCCTTAAAATTAAATAAATAAAATGAAATAAATAAATAAAAGAAGCAAAAAAAAAAAAAAAATAAATAAATAAATAAATAAATACTAAAATAAAACATAAAATTTATCAAATATATAATTTTATAAATACCTTATATATTATATAAGTTTATTTTCACTTTTTTAATAGCAACATAAAAAATATATATTTATTTTTCAATAAAATATAATAATATTGCACATATACATTTATATATATATATATATATATACATAGATCAGTATTGTATATGACCTTTAAAGAGAAAAGAAAGAGAAATAACAAGAAAAAAAAAAAAAAATTTTTAGCAAATTTTCATTTTTAATTTTTTAAAAATCATTTTATTGTTTCATTTTATATTATTTACAGCCGGAAATATCATATTTCACTCGGCATTTATATTTATATACATATATATATATGCAAGATGCACGAAAATGAGTATCAGTCGAGCCCATTAAATTTTGCCTTATTAATATTGTAATATCCTTTTAATACGTGTAAATCTAAAATCACGACAAGGCCACCTACTTTGAGACTGTTTTATGATCGTTGCGTTTTATATTTAATATATAGATATATATTTGTATTGTTTGATGTCTAACTAAATGTTTACATCCCATTTTTATTTATATACTACTCATATATTATGATGAAGAAGATAAGTGGAAATTGTGCGACCCAACATCGTTGCGTATGGCAGTATCATAAGAGAAAACCATAATGCACCCACGACGGGGCACATGGGCATAATAAAAACGACGGCACCAATAGCAAATCGATATTATTGGCCGGAAATAAAAAAAGATATCGTAAAGTATGTTCAAAAGTGTGACAATTGTCAAATTGTCAATAAACAAAAAAACAAAAAAAAATGAAATGAAATAAAATGAAAAAAATTAAAAAATATAATTCACTTCTAATACCATATACACAAATTTATTTATACACTTATTATAATATATAAACACTAAAATTAAAAATGAAATAAAGAAAAAAAAAATAATAATAAATAAATAAATAAATAAATGATAAAAAAAATAGCGATAATATCAAAAACATTTTTAAGTCTATTGAATTATTAAAGGAACAATATAATTTTATTCTTTTCATCGGATATACACAGAATAACAATGAAATATATCTATAATAATCTATAAACGTTGTCATTAATCTTAACAAAAAGAAAGAAAAAAAAAAAAAAAAAAAACCAAAACAAAACAAAACAAAAAACAAAATAAAAAAATATACTAATAATCCTAATGTAAATGAACGAATAATGATGTACAATAAATAATAATAAATCTCGTGTAGACGAATATGTATATATTCATTTTTTATATTTTGATCTAATACTACTATACATTAATAAACTATATAAAATATTTATGTATCTCTATATATGTGTTATATGACGGTGTAAATTATTTATTCACTCATGACATGTGAATAATGATCGCGTATACTTCAGTACTCTGAAAACGCATCGGACAACATTTTCTTTTTTTTTTTTCTTTCTTTCTTTCAAAAAAAAATTTTTTTTTTATTATTGATCATTGAAATATTGAGTGTGGGCGTTTCTATCATGAACACGATAGAATTCAGATGGATTTCAATGTGTACGCGAGAAAATAACACGACAATTGATTTAATGTGTTCAAAGTGTTATATAAAAAATAACAACATAATACAGTGACAGATATAAAAATTATGTCGATTAGAATGTATTTCATCACGTAACATAAATATCATCTGTTAAATTTATCATTTTTCCATTTCTACAATTACTATTATTATTATTATTATTATTATTATTATTATTATTATTATTATTATTATAATATTTTTTCCACATTAAATAAAATAAGAATTAACTATAAATAAATAATAATTATTATTCTTATAAATAAAAATATTCATATGATAATTTTTATTTTATTTATTTCAATATATTTAATATTAATTATTTTCTTTTTTTTGTTTTGTTTTTATTTATTTATTTATTTATTTTTTGTTTATATTTGATATATATGATGAATTTAAACAGGTGAATGATAAAAAAAGGTGAATCACATATTTGAAAAGAAAAAAGTATGCACGTGTCGTAAAGAGAGAGCGAAGAACGAAAAAAAAAAAAAAAAAAAAAAAAAACGAAATAGATGAATATGAATAGATCTCCATTAGGGATATATTGAAATAGAGCGGGGGATAACGAGATAAGATTAAATCTTTGCGTGAAATAAGATAACTGGCAGTAATTTCAGTAGAGAGAAAAAAAAAAAAATAATAAGAGTAATATGAAAATACACAAATGATATTATCACAAATGATAGGTATTAATAGTAAATAATATATCAATTGATATGAAATATTTATTTGATCAATAAATTAAATAAATACACATGTGATTATTGAATCGTAATAATTTTTGGTTGTAATCTCAATGTGTGAACAATTGATGAATATTCGTCATACATCGATTTTTTAATGTTCGTGCCCTCCTCGTATTCATTCAATATGTACATATTATGTACTGTATTTACAATACTCATGTACATATATATATATATATATATATTATGTATGTGTATGTGTAAAATTGGATGAGTCCCCTTTACATCCCTACATTCATATACGTGTGTTCATAAAGCTCATGTACTTATATGTTAGGTCCTGATCCTTCTCTCACTTGAATCTTTTTTTTTTTTTTTTTTTTTTTTTTTTTTTCGCTCTCTGTTACTCTTGAGTGCATCGTAACAGCGGGATACTAATTGCGGTTGCCATCGTATGTGAGACCTTTTTTTAAACGATTAATACGCCTCATTGGATTTCGACTCAGTAACAATGTCCATGTGAAAAAAATAAAGAGAAAAAAAAAAAAAAAAAAAAAATAGAAGTGTCCACTGTATAGATAACTTGAATAAAAAAAAAAAAATCTTTTCTTTTTTTATTTTTTTCAATTATTACATGTGTGTGTTTCAGGAATTTTTTTTTTGTTTTGTTTAAATAAAATTAAAGTAAATTAACAAAAAATAAATATTAACAGTAAAATTTATATAAAATTTTAAATGAATTGTCGATTAAATTCAATTGTAGAATTAAATTTTTTTTTCTTTTTACTAACTAAATTTAGTGTCAATTTTTTTGTTTTTTGTTTTTTTTTGTTTTTTGTTTTTCGTTATTTACACCTGGATACATTAAGCAATACACCCAAATGTCATTTGATTTAATAAAGATTTAAAAACAAAATATATGATAATTACAATATAACATTAATAAACGATTAAATTTCAATATTAAAATTAATCAAAAAAAAAATAAAAAAAAATAAAAACCAGAGAATTATACATAAATATACATATATTTATATTTATAAAAAAAAAAAAAATATATATTACATACATTTATATATTATATATTTATAATAAAATGTGTGATCATCAACGAAAAAAATTATAAAATACCACGTGTGTTTTATAATATTATCCGTTGTATATTGTAGTTGACTGAAAATATATGATAAATAACTTTGAAGGTGTCGGTGTCGGGTGTGGTATCCACT